>VDFB02268375.1:0-22642 GCA_007258455.2 Sequoia sempervirens | reverse complement strand
AGCTAACACAGGTGTACCAGATAGAATTTGATATGGCAGACGACAGCATGCACTCATCAAATAGTATAGTTTAAAAAAAGATAGAAAGACATTGGTAGGCTATAGGACCCACTAGAGAATACGAATTGACCAATGAAATTAAAAATCACGTCTATCAAATGATGACACAAGCCAAGATAAGCATGACATTCCAACCTGTAATTAGCTTCATTATACCTATGACTAATTTACCAAAATAGATTGATTAATCTTCTGTTTCTAAGTATTATGAATATGAATTTTTCATTACATAGAGATGAACTGTTGACAGAATTGCTGAAATGAAGAAACTCAAAATACAATGAACAATATGCATAAAAAGAAGACTACAGACAACACATCAGAAGGAACACAAGATTTACCCTCCAGAAACCACACTCGAAAGAAACAAAATGGGGCATGCCCATCACCCCTTTTTTGGGTCCACAACCTGTTTCTAACAGATAGGGCATCACCCCATTTTTATTTTATATTTAAAAAAATATTATATACTCTTTATAGTTTCTTCTTTTATCATTTATAGTTGGTTTTATTTAATATGATTATTAGATTTAATTAAAATTCATTATTATATTACTTATATATTATATATACTATTGTAATGGGGAAATTTGGATACCCATACCATTTCCTATTTAGTTTTGTGCCCATTTTAGGAATATCAATATCTTAATATTTTAATACATGGACATAAATATTGTGACCATCATGTCAGGGAGACAATTGGATTTCAAGTCCTAGATTTGGGCAGCATCTTAGAATCTCAAACCTTGGAATTCTAAACGCATTTTATGGTTTTTGGTTTGGGTTTGCTCCATATATTTGATGCTTGTCATGGAGATGTAAAGTATTTGTATTTTGCAAGGGATTATGCTGATGAAATTTCTTACAAACGTATTGAGATGAGGAGTGACATTTGTAACCATAGCATGGGTGATTATGGAATATACATTGAAACTTCTTTATCATTCGGTATTTTCTTGGAAGGGTTTTCCTAGCATAAATTATTAAATACCATGTCAAGTGTACTTTTATGTATTGCATGTTATTGTATGTGTGTTTTATCTTTCTGAAATTGGAAAATCCTAGTTCTCTTCTATGTTTTGTATCCTCAAAGATTAGTATAGAAAGTTGTTCCGCTATATAGCTTCCTTTCATTTGGTATCAAAGCTCGGCTTGCTCTTAGTTTCCTTGGTGTTAGGAAAGATGATTTTTTGGTACTAATCTGGGTTTGGGTGGGAGCTTTTGCATAGAGGTTGTCTTGTTTCAGGGAAAGATGGCAAGCACATCATGGTTGGAGATGGATGTCACAAATTTTAAGCTATGAAATTTTAAAATGGAGGGCTCGCTCATAGATTGAGGTCTATGGATTGCAAATCTGGAAACAAAACCACAACTATGATAGATGAAGACTAGGTGGTGTTGGAAAGAAAAGCGAGGAGCCTAATAGGCTTTGTTTGGCAGATTCAAGGCTTCTAAATGTCTCGAGAGAGACCACCATGGAAGCCATTTGGAAAAGCTTGGCTAAATTGTACCAAATCAATTCCCTAGTGAATAATTTTTTTTGTAGAAATTGCATTCCTTGAAGATCATTGATGGTGATTTTGTTTCCACGCATTTGAATGCTTTCAACACCATTGTGACATAGTTAAAGTCTATAGGTTTGCAAATAGATTATTAGAATTAGAGTATTACACTGTTGTTTCTTTGCTGAATTCTTGGGACAACTTGGTGATGGTAATTAGTAGTACAAACATTAAGCTTACGCTTGAAGAGTTGGTGGGTGCCCCTCTCTCAAAAGAGTTGAAATGGAAAACTTCTAATTTTATCAAGGATGTGTTGTTTGTCAAAGGTAGATCAAAGGACAATGACAAGGGAAAGAACAAGAAGAATGGTAGAAGATCCAAATTTAATTAAAGGGAGATCAAAATCTCCCAATAAGGCAAAAGTTAGGTGCTGTAATCATGTCAAGACAAACAACATAAAGGACTGCAAGGTGAAGAACAAAAAAAAGATGATGATTCAGATTTTAAAACTTCTTAGGATGATGTTGATGATGTACTTGTTGCAGCATTGGCTATGCATGCATGTGAAGATGCATGGATGATTAACTTTGATACTTCTTTCCACATAACTCCCCATAGGGAGGTTTTCTAATTATGAGAGCTTCAATGGTGGAAAAGTTTACCTTGGTGACAACTATTTCCTCAACATTGTTAGCAATAGTAGTGTCAAGATTAGATTCTCTAACAAGAGTATCAAAGGAATCTTAGGAGTTCTAGACATCCTACATTGGCGTGGAACTTGTTATCTATTAGTAAGATGAATAATGCGAGTGTGTAGGTAGCCTTCGAAAAGTAAGGGTGTAAAATGCTTCATAGAGTTGTGGTGCTTGCTAGGAGAGTTTGGCTTGGAACTTTGTTTCACCTTGAGGCTAAGACTTACATTAGTGTAACAATTTTGAAGTTTGAGAGCATCTTTAGCAGCAAGACAAAACTTCATCAACAATGTATCACTTGATGCTACTTTTGCAACCATTGGTGCTTCTACAGCCATCACAAGACTTCATCAACAACTTGTCATTTCAGCAATACTTAGACATGCATGGGTACCTAAGCATGATCTTACCTCAGAGAGCAAGTAATTGAGAAGACTATGTTGTGACATGAGCACGTGAGCCACATTGGTGAGAAAGATCTTAGGACCTTGATGAATAAAAATCTTTAGAGGGGTTGGTTGATTGTTCTTTGGATTTTGACTTTTGTGAGCATTGTTTATATGGAAAGCAAAATTGAGCTTAGTTTTATTTGAGCTCTACTAGATCTACATGGATTTTGGGTTTTATTCATAGTGATATTTTTGGCCTAGTTGATGTACCTTCACTTGCAAAATCCTAAAATTATGTTACTTTCCTTGACAATTTCTCAAGGAAGAAATGGGTCTACTTTCCCAAACATAAATCCAAGGTCTTCAATCAATTCAAAAGTTTAAGGCTCTTGTGGAGAACCAAATGGAAAGGATGATCAAGGAGTTGAGAATAGACAATGATGGGGAATATTTCTCAGCAGCATTCGATAGATCCTTAAGGGCAATTGCATTGTGTGGCATAAGATAACTCCATACACCCGTTAGTCGAATGCAAATGCAAAGAGAATGAACGAGATATTGATAGAGAGAGCTAAGAGCATGCTTAGTAGAGCTAGTTTGGACCCAAATTATGAACAAAAGTGAATAGTATAGCTTGTTATCTGATTTACAAATCTCCTGCATCAACTCTTGTAAACAAAACCCTAGAGAAAGTTTGGATGGGCAAGAAGCCATCACTTTAGCATATTAGAGTTTTTGGTGTAAGACATATGTTCATAGATAAGTAGCCCATGTTGGACTTCAAAGCTATTAAGTGTATCTTTCTTTATTGGCTATAGTGACGGTGTGAAGGGACACAAGCTTTGGAATCATGTGACGGGCGAGATGATATGTAGTTGGAATGTAATCTGTAGAGAGATCAAGTCTTCTCCTATAGTTGAGTTCACAACTTCTTATCATGGGATTTGTTATATTGTCTTTTCAAACATTTCTCTTTTACATGTCCAAATTTATGATAATAATAACACTTCACTTTCTCATGGTTGTGAAGTGGAAGGAGAACTAGGGATATTTTTTTGGTTTTACCTTTATACTATACAACAAATGCACCATCAGAATTTCCAAAAGTGGATTTACTCATTTATGTTTTACCAACTTTCTTTTTTGTAACAAGTATGTGCTAATTTTATCAAAAGTTAGAATTTAACCTTCAACCAACATGATCAAAGCCACCATATCATCCCCATCCACCTTTTTGTTTATAGCAATGAGTTGATCCCTTAGAACCTTCATTTTAAAGAGGTGCTTTAATAGAGACCCACCTTAATTGAGTTTGTTAAAGTCACTCTATAAAGCAACCATGAATTTGGATAATCATCACTAACCATGCACCATTTTTTATTAAGATAGATTTGCTATAAAATGACTTTTTCCTTTTCTCAACATTGTCGAGGATGAAAATCTTGTAACAAAAGTCACCATCTTGAACTTTGCCATGGATTACTAGTTCATTTATCAAAAATAAGCTAAGTCGTTGGTACTAGTAGAAAGACAGGTACACCGATATGGGTCATATATTTTTCCTAGGGTATGGGTATAGGTTATATATATATCATAATTGCCAATAAACAATATATTTAAATGCATCATAATTTGTAAAAGAGAAAATACTCATAAACTCATAATTTAGTGATTTGTCAAATGTCAATACAAAATGAAATTACAATCAATATTCAATAATCCTCATATTGCTCTTCATCGAGAACTTCCAAATTGACATTTGGTTCAATTTCATTTGAACCACAATCAGCTACAATGCCACTCTAGCTAGCCATATCATATGTAGAAGCTGCCTCATCTATAGAGATTTCAACAAGCTAATGCAATAGTAATATCTATGTTGGCACACTCAATAGTTAGATCCCAATTCCTTGCCACCCCCCTTGTTGTAATCAGGTTTCTTATGTGACATGAGATGCAAGTTGGAGTGTACAAAGACCAAGGGCCTAGATTTGGCGATGCTAGTTGGTGAATGTTTGAAGGTACAGCCCCTAATGTGGTTGAGAGGTAGTGCCCCTTGCGGAAGACTAGGGGTAACACCTCCAATGGGATTTGACAGAAACACCCTCAACAGAGTCAAAGGGCAACACCTTGAGGAGCCCACGCCACCAAGTCCAAATTAAGGCCTTTGAAACCACACAAACCTTCATGGTGCATGCTATTTTCACAATTCCATCACTATGTTTTCTGCAACACCAAGTCCTTACTATTTCTAACCAAATCTTCATTCTTTAAAAAACTAACAATGAAGCTGAAAAATCTAAATAATCTAAATGATGAGGGCTACAAAGTTTTTAAAGAACTAAATAAAGATCACTTTAGGCAAAATTAAGGTTGGCGAATGCTTCTTTGTTTTAAAAAAAATTGAATATTTATTTTGTATTCCACATGGCTATGCACGGGTCCTCCTAGTTACCACCCAAGTTTGCCCAAGGTCTGCCACAGGACCCATGAAGGACCCATAGGATACTCAAGGTTCCCTGGGCAAACCCCAAGTCATCCCGCCCCCAAATTAGGGCCCAAACCCGGTGACATAGAATATAATCATATAACAGCACTTAATGGTCTACAAAAAATGTGAATGTGTTTAATAAATAATTGCAAAAAATTCTTGACTAAATAGATAAATTCCTAGTGCTTCCCTTTCCATAGTTTTTTTCTGCTTTTCATAACAGTCTACTTGGGAAACATTTTTGGTAGCATTCATAGCATAACTAGACCATTCAATTGTCTATGGAATTCATCCTTATTTAGGTGTGACTGAATGGGGACAACAATTAACCTTCTTAATTTAAAAAATGCTTCTTGTTTTAACAACACTCAAATGGTACTTTCTTAATGGATAGTTCAACGGATGTGACAAACCTACAAAGTTTATACTCTAAAACATATTTCACTTTCCCCACATCCTCAGAACTAGGAAATTCACTGATTATCTGTATCTTGGGATCAGTTTAACAACTTTACATACAACATGGCCTGACAGTTTGTGATATGATACCAGTAATTGACACTTCTTAGGATTCAAAGACTGTTCTCTCTCACAACACAAATGCATAAATTTAATGCTTGTAAATGACTGTCCTGTCCATGAAAACATCAGTCATCCTAAAAGGTTTGGAGATCCTTGGTGGACATTTCCTTAAGACAAATTTGTCTGTTGAAATATGGTTGATGCATTACACATTCCAAAAGGTATACCCTATTCTATTAAACCCATATTTACCAAAACCAAAGACAGTGGTTGTTTTTTATTTATTTTTCTTTTGCTATGCTAATCTAATTGTATCTGAAAATCCTATTTAAAAATGAATACAATTCACAGATTGCAACTCAAAAATTGTGTCTGTAAATGGTATTAGAAATAGGTCCTTCTTTGTTACTACTTTAGGCTGCAGAAATATTTGGACCCCTAATCTATGTGTGCTCTTCTTTGGTGCTATCGCCATTAGTGACACCTAATCTCTTGTTAGCACTCTGAAAATTAATCCAGCGTCCAACATTCATATTATTTCTTCATGTAACTGGGCTGCACAATAAGAATTCATTACATATTGCCTTCATTCACCTAGCTAATATTGCAAGTGGTATGTGGTCAATATGATGTATGCAAAGTTCATTTGATACACCTATTATATATTTATAGGTCCATGAAAAGACATGTTCTACACAACATTACTTTTGCCAATTCTGGATCTAAATATTAAACTAATATTGTAATATTTAATGGTGTCGAAGGGAGCAATTTTGGTGGTGACAAGGTTTCAGCTAAACCGAACCCAAGAACTTTTAGAGCCAGATTCCTAGAAAGGGAAGGGGCAGCACCCAGGGAAGAAGAGCAACCTAGTCAAGGAGATGAAATGACAAGACTTCATGATGAATACAATACCCTAAACGTTGCCATACGACAAGACATGTCTTTCATAGAGTACTATGAGATGAAGACAAGGAATGGGCATAGGAGGAGGAAATGGGCATAGGAGGAGGAGGTGCAGAGAGCAGGAGCCAAAAGAATCATTCTTGAAAGAGGGAGAACCCAAGATGATGGAAATCGAAATAGTGAAGGGTACAACAGAGACAAAATTACAAGAGGATGTCAAGAAAGAAGTTGTGATAGTGGATTAGGAAGAAAAAATGAAGTTACTGGACATCACGGAGCAAGAACAAGAGGGCCCCAATCAACAAGTTGAAGGTGAAGATTCCTTGTTGATCTCTAACGATTGTGTGTACCAGCAAAAGATTGATGAGGTGAAGGTGGGAAAAACTCCATTTGTTGGGTACGAAAAGTTCAAGTGAAGATGTCCTGAATCATGTAATATCTTTCAAGCTTCCAAATGATGAGCCATTTATTGATTTACGAAGCAGCATTGTGGATGGGTATACATTTGTGAAGAACATTTTGGTTAACCCTAATTCAAGGATTTTAAGTCACGAGAATGGAGGTGTTGGAGGATATCTCAACAAACTCTCTTTCAGAAAATGAGGATGGGTATTTTGTTTGCAGCCAGAGGTATGAAAATGTTTCAGATTTGTTGCTTCCTATGTAATTGCAGAATTTTTGTCACCATGGAAAGCATGCAAAAGAAGGTGAGAGTAAGAGATACAACTTGTAGTATAGGGCGTGTGGACACTTTGATTCAAGTTCATGATTATTTGCATATGGGATCCATGTGATCTTTTGATGGTCAAAGTAGATAGAGGCATTTGGGTTGAAAGGAAATTTATGAGGGATCATATAGGGTTGGTTGTGCATCCTAACTACATTGTGGAGGATCAAGATTCACAGTTCATAGATCACTCTCGGGACCTAAATACCACACTTGAAGACAAGATCATAGGTCATGGCCAAATGGAGATGGTCACCTCAGGGTGCTTGATGCTAGATGAAGGTAAGAAAAATAGGTGCCATTTTAATGTTCAAATTTTTGTAACTAACTTTAGTATGGTGTTTTGGGTATCAAGCTACAAGCAAGTTGGAGGGCTCATGAAAAATGAGACACTACAAATACCTAGCATCATGGAAGAAAAACAATTGGCTGTCCTTTTGGGTGAACAAAAGATATGCAAAGATTTATATATCATGGGTCTTGGAGGGATAGGTAAAACATAGAGCTTGCATTGGGAGCATTTAATAAGAGAGTTCACTATGGAGTTGGAATCCAATAAAGAAGAGATACAACTTCAAGGCATTGAGGAAGAAGATCCTGGAGTTGCCAAGGCTATGAGGATGAAAGATGATTTGGTGACAATCACAACTTTTTCCAAAGGTAAGGTGCTTGATCATAATAATATTTGGTCTATTTTGATTATGTTCAATATTGCACTTCTAAGGTGGCCACCAAAGGGGATAATTGTTAAATGGAACTTGTTGGTTGAGGAACCCCAATTTGACATATAGCTAGGATGAGTATTGGTTGCAAAAAACATGAACCACGAACAATTTTGAGGATGATTCCAAATTTTAGATCGGCTGTCCTCAACATATCTAGCACTTCCTACATTTTCCTTGCAGCCAAAAAAGAGTTTTCAATCACATGTTGGGGGAGTTTCCAGCCAATTTTTAATGTTGAGGTGTTTTTAGTTAGCACAAGGTGGTTTCCAGCCATTACATTCCTAATTCCAAGAAAAAAGAAGTAATGTTACAGCCAAGGTATGATGTTTCTACTGATTACCTTGGTAATCTCATGTTTTAAACTGATATTTTCTCCCATGAGCAGCTATAGATATTCAGATATTGGGAATGTCTCCTTACTTAATGTGTTGAGTAGGAGGTCTCATCTTTTGGGAAGTCTAAATGCCAACAGTCCAGCTGATATATCAGTATTTGAAAAGAAATTCCAAACCAATTATGACTGTTGCAGCCACCTACCAGCTTGCATACAATTTGATTTGAATTATCTTTCAAGTGGCAAGGCATGGGGCGAAGTGGTAAGAGTCCTTGGAACACAAAGTAATCTTCTAGGAGAGAGGATCCACATTGGGAGAAGGCCTTGGTCACAGCCCAAGGGAGAGGAGGTAATGATTCAAGGCAATGTTCATATAGAGGGAGTTGTTGTACATAAGCACTTTCAAGATGTTGACAAGTTTGATGTAAGAAGTTTAAAGTCAGATTTATTTTCACAAGTTTATAACCCTGGTATAGAAGGAAGAAGCGATGCTCACATTTGTCCACTTTGCTGCACAAGAAACATGACAGACTGCTGACCACATAATGCCCAGCTCTGGGTCTGCTGTCATCACTTATTCCAGCCACTATACTCCACCATTTGCATCCCTACAGATGTACTCAGTTATAGGATTGGGTGACTTTTAGTCTTTTGTTGTTATTTGAGTGTTTCCAATAAGTGTGTGGATGTTTCCAGCCTCTATGTTGCTAATTTTTGCAGGGGATTGCAGCTGTGGCACCATTTTACTACTATTGATATTCAGGGTTTCTGATTTTTGGATGTTGTTCAGCTACCAATTTGCAATTTTGTGGAAATTTTTCATGCATCATGCTGTTTGTAACAGGTTTCAATCATCAGAGCAGCCGAAAACTATTTTTCCTACGACTGCAATGTTGATGTGGATTCAGGTTTGTTAAGGAATAAGTTTGTCTAGAAAGTGACAAGATGTTTCTAGAAGAACTAGAATCTTCTAGAAACTAGAAGCAACTAGAAGTTATTCAAGGAAAAGAACATTCCAGTTTTAGAGTTCTCTAGAATATTAGAAGTTTCTAAATCTTAGGCTCCAAGGATAAATATGAGGCTGTCCATTGTGAATAACACTATTGTTGTGGTAAGTTGTTGGATTTATGTAAGCTAGTTAGATCAATATAATTTTTTTCAGCCATTTCATAACTGTTTTATGCTTTGTTTTTGCCCTATTTGTTGTTGTTATTTTATTATTTGGGTTTGTTCTTACATGGTATCAAAGCTAGAAATCTTCTAACAGGGTTAAGATATTGCTGGATTGATATTTGTTTAGCAAGATAATCTTTGAAGCGGTTTAATCTATTTGTTTGAGGGCTGTTTTTTTTCTAACATGGGCTCTACAAATGAAAGTTTGCCAATCTTTGATGGAAGTGGTTTTGCAGATTGGAAGATTGCAGTCAGGAATGCTTTGGGAGAAAAGGCTCTATGGAGTATAGTGAATAAAAATATTGGAGAACCTCAACAAAAGAAAGAAAAGGAGTTATGGAAATACAAGTTGGAGCAAGCAAGAGGAATTATTGATAAGGCTTTGAGTTCCAATCTCAATAGAAGATTTGTTGATGTTGATAATCCAATAGAACTATGAGAAAAATTAAAAAAAAGCATAAAGATGCAAATATTGCTAGTGTGTTTAGCATAGAAGAAAAATTGATGAACATAGGCCCAGTTGATTTTGAAAAAATGGCTGATTACTTTAATGAGGTTAGATATTTAAATGTCCAATTGAAGAAATACGTGTTGAAATGCAAAAAAAGATTTTCAGTTGATTGCAATGGTTGAAAATAAGCTTCCCCAACCTTACGAGGTATTTAAAGAATCAAGGAAAAGGGTTATTCAATTAAATCCTAATAACCCCCCAACAAACTTTTCATCAATTTTGTAAATCGGTTTTAGACAGTGTTACCCCAAGTTTCCAAGACGGGGACGGTAGGGGACGGCGGGACAAGTCCCCAAGTTTCCGATTTTTCAGGCCAAATTTGTGGACAACAGGGGGACGGCTATATAAAATATAGAAAAATTTAAAATATATAGGGAAACTTCAAATATTCATATGAAAACATGGATAAAGCATGCAAATATACATTATAGAAACTTAGCATATAACATTTGTGTTAAGAATTCATTGTCAATATTCAATATGCATTCAAAATTCAAAATTCATTATGTGATATTAAACAATATACACTGCTGCCGTCCCCTGTCCCTAGGACGTCTCCGGGACGAGGACGGGGGGATTTAGACCTGGGGATGCGTCCCCGAGTAACACTAGTTTTAGATGAAGAGATTCAACTGATTAAAGAAGGTTATATTAAGAAGAACCATGTGTATGCAGCTAAGGGTAAATCATTTTCTAGCTATGTTGATGGGAAAAAGAATTTGAAAGGAAATAATAAATTTTGAAATAATGATGGTTCTAACCAGTTTTCTAGAAATGATGGTATAGAAAAGCAGTTGGAAAAAAAACCCATTATTTGGAAGTATTGTGGAGGTGAGAATCATATGGAAAAATTTTGTTTGAAGAAGAGGAACAATGAAAGACAACAATACAAGCCTGAGCAAGAACGGTTCAAGGAAGGAAAGGTAGATAAACAAAGTTTTGTAGCCATCTCCAGGCAAGTAAAATCAAGTGTAGAGGTAACTTCTAAACCCGAAAATACATCTAGAGTAAAGGGAGGATACTTTGCTTCAGATTCTAATAAAGAATGGATTTTTGATTAACTGCCAGTTCTAGGAACAGGGACTGTTAGTGTAACAAATAGAACTTTGAGAAATGTTTTACTGGTTGAAGGATTGGGAGTGAATCTTATTTCAGTATATAGAATTGCTCAAGCTGGATATGAGTTTGTTGTTACTGCTGATCAAGTTATTGTAAGAGATAGAAAAGACCCAAAAAGTGTCATTGCTATTGGTAGAATTGACCATAAAGAGAGTCTCTTTAAATTTGTTGGATTTGTTGTTGATGAATACACACTTTCCCATGCTTTTGTTGCTCAAAGTGATTATATGTCAAAACTGCGGCATGCTAGACTTGGGCATACAAATTATAGAAAATTACAAGACATGGTTAGAGGATTAACAAAGATCTCAACATCTGAAGGTGTACGTGAAGGGTGTGTTATAGAAAAACATCATCGAGATCCTTTTGATTCAAGCAAAGTATGGAGAGCCCATCATCCACTACAACTCATTCATAGTGATTTATGTGAACTGTGATATCCTTCCATCTCAGGTGCTAGGTACCTTCTCACTATTATTGATGATTATAGTAGACAAGTATGGGTTTATTTTCTTGAAAGGAAAAGTGAAGTATTTGAGGTATTTCAAAGGTTTAAGGCATTAGTTGAAAACCAAAGTGGAAAAAGAATTAAATTCCTAAGAAAAGACAATGGGGGTGAATATTGCAATTATGCATTTGAATCATTTTGTGAAAAATATGGTATTAAGGTCCAAAGAACAGTTCCATACATAGTTGGAAAACTTGCCAATTGCAAGTACTTGGCAAGCCCGAAAAACTCGATTCGGAAAAAACTCGGCAACTTAAAAATTGCTCAAATTTCACTAAAAACACATTTTTTTTGCAAAATTCAATGATAAGATGCATCCAATGAGTCAATAAATGAGTACATAAAAGAAACAAGCTGAGTCTAGTTGTATTTGATTGGTTTGCAAGAAAATTGGGTACAAAACGGCATCCTCATGTGGAATGCGCTGATGTTGATATTCTGAAACAAAATGAAAATAGCAAATTGTTTTTGTAAAAAAAGAAAAAGTAAATACTACATTAATATATTTTACAAATTTACATCTTCCTCTTTCCCATGTCTAGTGAAAACTAGGGGAGAGGTAGAACTAGATGATATTATAGATGAAGACTTGTAGGCAAACTTGGAAACTTGGACTTGGAGATAACCTAGAAAATCAAATGAATTCAATAGGAGTTTGAGGGCAATGCCCCCAATGGGGTTGAGGGGGAGCACCCCTTGTGGGGGTCTAGGGGTAGCGCCCCTCGTGGGGGTCTAGGGGCAACACCCCTAGCGAGGTCGAGGGGCAATGCCCCTCGTGGGCGTCTAGGGGAAATGCACCCAGCGCGATTGAGGGGCAACGCCCCTAGTGCGTTCCCTGTCGCAGTACAAGGTGGGGTTGAGGGGTAGTGCCCCTGCCACCATAACCAATATAAGGCTTCCGAAACCATACAAAACTCCATGGCACACCTCATTTTCATGATTTTTTGAGTGGCAAAAAATAATGTTGACAAAGCCCAAATTAAGACCTTCAAAACCACACAAACAGCAAAAAAATGAATCGAAAATGCCTTTATTCCGGATGTAGGTTTCTTTTTGCTAAGAGGCCAAGTTTTTTTTGAAAAACTCACCAAAAAAAGGGCGAGTTATTTTGGCGAGTGCTTTCCATTAAAACTCGTTTAAAAAAAAAACTCGCGAGTTTTTAACCATGTTTTAAAGTATTGGATGTATTGCTTGGGCTCACAATCTAGAAGAAAACAGGAAAAAGCTAGAACCAAAAAGTCATGAGTGTTTGTTTATGGGCTACAGTGAAGAGTCAAAGGCTTACAGATTGTATGATTTGGTAACAAATTTTTTTTTTATTAGCATAGATGTAAAGTTTGATGAACATTCACAACTTACAGCCACAAATGATTTCCACATTTTAGATATTTTACAAAGAAATGGAGACTCTATTAACAAGGATGATAAAATCACTACTACTAATGAAAACAATATAACTAATAGTAGTGATGAAGAACTTCCAACTATACAGAAGACAAAGTATTGAAAAGATATATAGACAGGGCTCCAAAATCCAAGGAAGGAATGGCAATGCTCTTATGGCAAAATTTTTACAAATAAATGGCCCAATCTCATATGAGCAAGCTAGAGGGAAGATAGAATGGGAGCAAGCCATGAAAGAGGAATATGATGCATTATTAAAGAATAAAACTTGGGAACTTGTACCCCTCCCTAAAGGTAAGAATGTTATTGGTTGCAAATGGGTTTATAAAACAAAATTCAAATCTAATGGAGTTATAGAAAAATACAAAGCTAAATTGGTTGTTAAGGGATTCAATCAATAGGAAGGTGTTGATTTTGAAGAAACATTTGCTCCTGTCATCAAAATGAACACAGTTAGAATTATTTTTTCTTTGGCTTCTAGTTTTGGATGGCATGTTCGTCAAATGGATGTTAAAAATGCTTTCCTAAATGGATATTTAGCCAAATAAATATACATGAATCAACCACCTGGTTTTGAAGATGAACAACATCTTCACCTTGTTTGCAAATTAAAGAAATCACTTTACAGTCTAAAACAAGCACCAAGAGCATGGAATGAAAAGATTGACAGATACTTTCAGCTTCATGGGTTTAGAAGGTGTAAATCTGATCCAAATCTTTATGTGAAGAAAGTCCAAGGAGAGATTATTCTTGTTGCACTTTATGTAGATGATTTACTCATTGTTGGACCAAATATTGGGATAATCAATGATTTAAAATCAGATCTTAAAAGGGCATTTCATATGAGTGATTTGGGAGAATTAAACTATTTTCTTGATTTACAAGTTTGCAAACTACATGATGAATTATTCATCTACCAATCAAAATATGTTTTGGATACTTTAGAAAAGTTTAACATGCTAGAATGCAAGCCATCTTCTACTCCCTTTCAGTCTGAAATCAAGCTTACTAAAGAATGTACTTCCAAGAGGATAGATGCTACTTTATACAGACAACTTGTGGGCAGCTTGGTTTAGATATATAGACAGGGCTCCAAAATCCAAGGAAGGAATGGCAATGCTCTTATGGCAAAATTCTTACAAATAAATGGCCCAATCTCATATGAGCAAGCTAGAGGGAAGAAAGAATGGGAGCAAGCCATGAAAGAGGAATATGATGCATTATTAAAGAATAAAACTTGGGAACTTGTACCCCTCCCTAAAGGTAAGAATGTTATTGGTTGCAAATGGGTTTATAAAACAAAATTCAAATCTAATGGAGTTATAGAAAAATACAAAGCTAAATTGGTTGTTAAGGGATTCAATCAATAGGAAGGTGTTGATTTTGAAGAAACATTTGCTCCTGTCATCAAAATGAACACAGTTAGAATTATTTTTTCTTTGGCTTCTAGTTTTGGATGGCATGTTCGTCAAATGGATGTTAAAAATGCTTTCCTAAATGGATATTTAGCCAAATAAATATACATGAATCAACCACCTGGTTTTGAAGATGAACAACATCTTCACCTTGTTTGCAAATTAAAGAAATCACTTTACAGTCTAAAACAAGCACCAAGAGCATAGAATGAAAAGATTGACAGATACTTTCAGCTTCATGGGTTTAGAAGGTGTAAATCTGATCCAAATCTTTATGTGAAGAAAGTCCAAGGAGAGATTATTCTTGTTGCACTTTATGTAGATGATTTACTCATTGTTGGACCAAATATTGGGATAATCAATGATTTAAAATCAGATCTTAAAAGGGCATTTCATATGAGTGATTTGGGAGAATTAAACTATTTTCTTGATTTACAAGTTTGCAAACTACATGATGAATTATTCATCTACCAATCAAAATATGTTTTGGATACTTTAGAAAAGTTTAACATGCTAGAATGCAAGCCATCTTCTACTCCCTTTCAGTCTGAAATCAAGCTTACTAAAGAATGTACTTCCAAGAGGATAGATGCTACTTTATACAGACAACTTGTGGGCAGCTTGGTTTATCCAACTCATTCTAGACCAAACATTTGTTTTGTAGTTAATCAAGTATCTAGATTTATATAGGAACCTTAAAAAAGTCATTGGCTGGCTGCAAAAAGGATACTGCGGTATGTTCGTGGAACAATACGCTATGGCATCCACTACGGGTATAAGTCCTCAATTTTTTTGGCTGGATTTACAGATTCAAATTGGGGAGGTGATATAAATGACATAAAATCTACTGGTGGTTATGCTTTCCAGCTTGGATCAAGCCCTATTACATGGAGTAGCAAAAAACAAACAATTACATCATTGTCTTCATGTGAAGCAGAATATAGAGCAACAAAAGAAGTGGGAAAGGAAGCAGTTTGGATTCAAAATCTTCTATTTGAGCTTGGTTTCCCCCAAAGATCTACTAGACTACTACTACTTTGTACTGTGACAATCATAGTACCATACAAGTTGCCAACAATCCATTTTTTCATGCTAAGACAAAACATATTGAACTTGATGTTCACTACATATGAGATCTTGTTCAAGTAAATATTGTCAATCTACAATATTGTCCAAGTGAAGAACAAACGGCTGATGTATTTACTAAAAGTATGATTGAAGCCAAATTTTTGAACTAGCAAAAAATGCTTGGTTTGTTAGAGGTGAAGATTAAGGGGGGATAGTAGTATAATGTTCCCTTTGTATCTTCCCCTCTTCTTTGTAATATTCTATCTAATCTTAAGGAGGGAAGTTAAGGAATAAGATTGTCTATAAAGTGACAAGAACTAGAATCTTCTAGAAGAACTAGAATCTTCTAGAAGAGCTAGAATCTTCTAGAAACTAGAAGCAACCAGAAGTTATTCAAGGAAAAGAACATTTCAATTTTAGAGTTCTCTAGAATATTAGAAGTTTCTAGATCTTAGAGGCTCCAAGTATAAACATGAGGCTATCCATTGTGAATAGCAATATTGTTGTGGTAAGTTGTTGGATTGTATGTAAGCAAGTTAGATCAATATAATTTCTTTCAGCCATTTCATAATTGTTTTATGCTCTATTTTGGCTCTGTTTGCTGTTGTTGTTTTATTATTTGGGCCTGTTCTTACAAGGTTAGAATGACTTTTGGCTGTTGCCACTAATCAAGACTTGTATACAACTTGATTGGTCCACACTCAAGAAGGTTCCAGACTACAGTACAGTCGAAGGATCCGTTAGATCTCGAGGGAGTCAACATCAAACTCATTTTGAAATCAGAGTAGTGCAGCAGAAACGTGGTGAAAAATTCATATGGCAGCCTATGGTCATTTGGGGGTTTGTGGATATTTTTAGCCATCATCATGAGCATATGAGTTGGTCGCCTCCACAGCTTAAACTAAGTTGAAAAAAGAGAGGTTCACATAGTTCTCTTAGGCAGAAGTTGTGCCATTTAATAAGTATCAGTATGAGATCCCAGCTCTACAAACAATACATCATGACTCAGCACATTGGCATGGTGATACATGAATATCTGGTCTTACAATTGCCCAAGGACAAGCAATATTTTAGATAGGAGGATTCTCATGTCCTCTCTACTCAAAGGGAAAATTAATTCTATTATTAATGTTTTAAAAGTGTTTCCTTAACACTATAATAATATTAATTTTATAATATAATAATAATAATACTAAGTATTTAATAATAATGGTAACAAGCTCCTTGAAGCCGACTTCATTTTGAAATTATTTAGGCGCCAATTCTCTTTTGGAGGCCAACCTGGCTGTGGTTGGGTTGATCAGGTATAAATAAAAGTTTTTTTGGTCATTCAAAGGGTACCGGAAGAATTTTTGGACATTTTCATCTGATTTTCGCACAAATAGTAGCAGAGATGAAAACCTTCGGGCTTGCTCATGTGAGGTAGGACGAAATCCCTTCCTCACCCCTTGGCAACTTCACCCAGAAGTTGCAGGATGAGTTAACTATAATTTGGAGTTACTGGACTGAGTGCCATCTAGAGTTTCGGTGAAGTGAAGTCAAAGGGCACAACAGATCAGAAATTACCCTAGCACCTATTCATTAAAACTGTGTTGGGACCGCAAGAATTCACCAATCCAGATCATGGAAATTGAGATCATCTTGGGCAGTGCACTGTAGACATTGGTTTACAAATCTTCATCGCCACAGCCATAGGGCAGCTGTAGTGTGCAAGAGGAACATTTTCAGATCTGCTCAATTATATTCTCTGAGTGTCCATTTTTGCTCCTATTCAGACATAGTGCTAACCGGTAGAAGCAAATGGAACATTAGGAGAAGCAGATGCATGTCAACATGGTAAGAGGCCTGGTCAAACAGCTATCACACTTCCCTTGTATCTTTCCCAAGTCTGAGTAAGTGCAGAAACATATGAATACTTCTATATTGCTGTTTGTTCTCTGTATATGAAAATTGCCTAATTTCGAGTAAATTGTTGTGGGTCTGAGCTAGTGATGATAATTATTGATTGTATTGACTGATAGTTACGAACTCTAGTAGACTGTAAATATAATGTTGCCTATGTTGTTCAGCAGTAAGAGAATTGAGTTGACAAGGGTAAAATCAGCTTATATTCCAGGTTTGGAAAATTCATAAAACAATGTCAATGCTCAGATTTGGGTATATCTGGTGATTCCGAAAGTATCTTTGTATACATGATTTTTGGTATCATTTGGAAAGGACTGAACTTGTATTTTTCAGTAACCAACACTGTGTTAATCCTTTTCCAAACCTGGCAATCCTGTTTATGATTAATACTCAGGTTTTATGTGCTCACTGCTCATGTGAATTAAATCCCATATATATATATATATATATATATATATCAATATCAGAATTGTAATATTTGATTTGTTTATTACTTATATCTGATGATGAGTAAATAACCCTAGGGATATTACATTCTTACAAATCTCTTCACATCCCTTTGGCACTAGTAACTACTGTTCGTGAATTATAACATGCATTTAGCCTAAAGTGTTTGTTACAGCTTATTCAGAAAATAAAATAAGCAATATAGCAGCACATATACATGATATAATATCACAGCAATGCACAAGTGGCCATGTATGCATATAACTGCTATGAATTGCAATATAGCAAGGATGTTTCAACACCAACCAAAATGAACATAAATATTATTTTTACCATTACATAATCATTAAAGGTCACACCAACGATGATACCTTTTCATAACCATAGCAATACTTAATGTCTTTAGACAACTTAAACAGAGTTATGAACATAAGGTTTTCACAGTCTTTAATCAGCTTACTTGGTGACTACTAACCTACCTAAGTACCCAATAAGCTGCCTACGTGTCTAGACACATAAAATTTACAAGAATTTATCTCATTACTTCAACAATCCCCAAGAACTTGAATGAAGAGGATGGATGAGCACTGGCTCTTGCATAGACAAACCAAACCAATAATAAAATGTAATCTCTTATGCCTATTACTTCAACAATCCCCAAGAACTTGAATGAGAGGATGGATGAGCACTGGCCCTTGCATAGACAAACCAAACCAATAACAAAATGCAATTTCTTATGCCTCTTGATCCAAAATGCTTACCTCAACCCACACTTCCTAGGGCAACTAATTTTCCCCTTACCAGTGTCACATCGGGCAGCTAATAGAATAGAATAAAATTGAATAGAAGATTTTTTAACATCCACAAGGCCAAAGAAAGCCTATGGGACAGCAGACCTTGCCATTCTTTCTTTTTGAAATGCTGATCTTCTGCTATTCAATTTTATAATGAACTCTCCCATTCT
Organism: Sequoia sempervirens; assembly: GCA_007258455.2. Classification (NCBI taxonomy): domain Eukaryota; kingdom Viridiplantae; phylum Streptophyta; class Pinopsida; order Cupressales; family Cupressaceae; genus Sequoia; species Sequoia sempervirens. The sequence continues at coordinate 3,777 of VDFB02268375.1, read as the reverse complement.
TTCAACCATCTCCTCAATAAATAGATCTTAAAATGAAGCTGTTGCTAAATTACTTAAATACTTGATCCAGATGTCATTGTAGGCTTTACATTTCAAAATAAAGTGTTTTTCTATTTCCACTATCCTATCTGTGCAAAAAACACAAACTCTCTCTTCCCATACCTCTTTTGGCTTTGGCCTTTTCCATCTACATGTTTCACACCAAAGATCGTGCGAGTTAGTCTTCAATTGAGCTATGAGAATCTTTGCTCACAAAGGGATATTGGTCTATAAATAAGCCTTTTGTTGATAGTAAGAAGTGGGGTTAAATTCTTCAAGGTAATTTTTATCTCTCCTTGACGCCTTTTCCCTCATAGACTTGTGAAACTTATTTACAACAAATGTCTTTTATATTTATATATTTAAAAATCTTGTGTCATTCAATTCAAATCTGCTTTTGAAATTATTTGTTAAATGTATCGTTGTATACTTGTGTATGTAAGGAAAGTGGCATGTAATTAATTAGTTTTTTATTTTTTAAGTTAATTTTAAAAAGAGTGCATAGGAAAAATGTGTTTCCTTGAAAATCTCTATATATCATATCGGAGTCAACCCAAAATCAGGCCACCGAGTATGTACCGAGTTTGAGTCCAGTGAGTATGTTCCTAATAGAATGATAAATAAGATTGCATTTTATAAATTAGTCTAAAAATCTATTTCCATGGTAAAGAAGGTAGGATCCATGGCCATTTTTCAATTGCCAATGAATCCAGTTCAGTAATAATAAAGACGCCAGGATTTTGTTTTTCCTTTTGTTCCCCTTTTGTTCCCCTATGAATCCAAGTTCAAACGTTGACTGCCAAGAAATTCTCCGGTAGGAGTTGCAGCTTATGGCCGGGGGTCAAGCAATACTAATGACACAGCGATTGACCTTAATAGTACGAGGATCATCCCTTAAAAAGGTGGATGCTCAATAGTCTTGCCTCTTCATACCCAGCAAGAGGGTTTTTCCTAGCTGATTGGACCTTGGCTCAAGCCCAATCAACTTCAAAGGCAGAGCTTATTGATACATGACCAATTTATTCTCACAAAATACACCCTTTTTAGAATTGACAAAGACAGACCAAAACGAAAGTACAGAAACTTAAAACACAAGCTTTACACCACCTCTAACCTGTGGCAAGCTACTAAAATAAATCTCAGTCCTATAACTGTCTTTTGCGTTTAAAAGCAAAGCCAATAAAGAATATCAATTTGCAGACAGAAATAACGATCACCCAAAAACTGAAATGAGGACTTCCCCTCATACAATTAGAACTTGGTTTTGTATTATTGCTCTGCGTCCAAACCATATAATGGCATCAACCCATTACAAAAGACAATTTAGAAGGCCTATTTGCAGTAGCATCCTATGAGACTTGTTTGACATTCTATAAAAACAATTTGCATTAACAACCTATGAACTTAGTTTTTGCAAAAAAAAATAATAGATCATAATTGTAATATCGACAACTCAGTGTCAGATAGATATATATGTTTTTAACAATGCAAATAACATTGAAAAGATTGTTATACACACACATATAGAGAGAGAGCCTGTGTGCGAAAAGATTAGTACCTTGAACTAAGGGAAACCCCAATGAAGGCTAAACCCTCGGTAGCTAGCTTACAGGGCTATACACCATGAAGAGGTATAAAATACCGATAGTTGTAAAGCTTTTGGAGATGACTGTTTAGTAGGCTTAAAATGAAAGCAATTGACAATGGCTTTTATTCTCTATAACAAGGTTACTTCGTCAAAAAATAACAAGCAATCGCACCTTGGTGTGCAACGGGTACGCCGAAGAGGTGGAAGGTAAATTAGGGAAAAAAATTAGGTTTTTATTTTTTATTTTTTTTGGTATGTATTTGTGTAGTAAATGAGGTCAATTGGTGGGTCATTTAGCAAATGATGTTACTTATGTAATAAAGCTTTAAATTGAGAAGTGATAGCTTCAAATCAACTATGCTTCCACGTACGGAACCAAACATGACTAAAACAAAACCTCATAATAAAAAAGATAAGCTTTAGATTGAGAAGTGATAGTTTCAAATCAACTATGCATCCACATGCACAGATCCAAACATGACAAACAAAACCTCATAATCAAAAAGATAATCAATCTCTACTATTGACAAGGTCATGTTATGTTTGCAATATAGAAAGAGGGAGAGAGGGGAGATGGGGATAGAAAGAGGGAAAGATAGAGGGGGAAAGAGAGAGAGAGGGGGGATAGAAATGGAGATGGAGAAGGATGGGGATATGGAGAGAAGGACAGGGAGAGATAAAGAGAGGAGACATGGATAGATAGAGATGGAAGAAATAATTATATAGAAAGACAGAGAGATAGGAAATGATATATAGAGAGAGGGAGAGGGAGGGAGAGAGAGGGAGAGATATGTTGGCAGATGGTCAACGCTCCCCTCAGGATTCGTGACATGGACTAATCGTCTCCCATGGATCCATTAACTCTGGCGGTTGTATCGAGTATTAACAGATCGATCTTTTGGTGCAACAACAACTGTGGGGCCAACAATTGGTGTTAGAGCCAAAGGTGTCAGGTTTGAATCCCCTCGGGTAACGCTAAGGGGGAAATTGTTGGCAGATGGTCAACGCTCCCCTCGATATTTGTGGCATGGACTAACCGCCTCCTATGGATCTGCTAACTCTGGCAGTTGTATCAGGCATTAATAGGTCGATCTTTTGGTGCAACGACAACCGTCGGACCAACAAGATATATAGGTAGAGAGAGATGGAGAGATTATGAGATAGAGATAGAGGGAGAGTTACATATCTTAGAGATGGAATGAGACCTGAAATACGAAAAATACAAATCTAAAAACCTAGAAATCCTAAGGTGTGGTTAGGTGGTGTAAGAGGTTCTATAGAAAACATAATTTAAAGAATATGTAAGTGAATACCTTTAATATAAATAGAAACAATAAATAAAATGCTTGCAAATTTAGCTTTAACTAAAGATTGTTTCTATAATTACAAAATAATATTAAGTAAATCTATAAATTATTTTGTAGTATTAGTAAATTTTAAGTGATACTTATTATCAATTAATAATGTAAACGTAACTTTCAACTTTTCAATAAATTATTATTTTTTATGTATAAATTAATATATGATATATAATAAGATGTAATAATATGTAATAACATTAATAAATTGAATGTAATCTAGATACACATATTAAGTATTACATTGTATAATAATATTATAGTATATATTAAATTATATAAAATATTAATAATGAATAGCATAATATATAGTATATAATATTATGTATAAAGTATACAATTTAATGTATTGTATAAATAGAAATTATATAAATATTATATATATTAATATAGATTATATTATTTTTATAATGTATAATATAAGATATAATATAATTATAATTAAAATAAATAATATATAAGTAAAATAATATAATGTACATAAAAAATATAGAATAAAAAATAAAAAATAATTAGTAACTATAATAATTTATATTTAATATCGTGTATTGTAGAATATAATATATAATAAGAATAGTATAATTTGTATGTATGTAATATTATATACAATATTAAACATAAATATATTATATATAATTTAATTTGTATGATATGACATATATATTATATATTAATTATAGATTGTATTAGATTCGTATGTTAATTTAATTCGTACTATTATATATTTAATAGTATAATTAATTATAGATTATTATAGATTTAGTATAGCATCCACAAAAGTTGTTGAAGGTT
>VDFB02268374.1:0-128910 GCA_007258455.2 Sequoia sempervirens | reverse complement strand
CCTTGTATCTTTCCCAAGTCTGAGTAAGTGCAGAAACATATGAATACTTCTATATTGCTGTTTGTTCTCTGTATATGAAAATTGCCTAATTTCGAGTAAATTGTTGTGGGTCTGAGCTAGTGATGATAATTATTGATTGTATTGACTGATAGTTACGAACTCTAGTAGACTGTAAATATAATGTTGCCTATGTTGTTCAGCAGTAAGAGAATTGAGTTGACAAGGGTAAAATCAGCTTATATTCCAGGTTTGGAAAATTCATAAAACAATGTCAATGCTCAGATTTGGGTATATCTGGTGATTCCGAAAGTATCTTTGTATACATGATTTTTGGTATCATTTGGAAAGGACTGAACTTGTATTTTTCAGTAACCAACACTGTGTTAATCCTTTTCCAAACCTGGCAATCCTGTTTATGATTAATACTCAGGTTTTATGTGCTCACTGCTCATGTGAATTAAATCCCATATATATATATATATATATATATATATCAATATCAGAATTGTAATATTTGATTTGTTTATTACTTATATCTGATGATGAGTAAATAACCCTAGGGATATTACATTCTTACAAATCTCTTCACATCCCTTTGGCACTAGTAACTACTGTTCGTGAATTATAACATGCATTTAGCCTAAAGTGTTTGTTACAGCTTATTCAGAAAATAAAATAAGCAATATAGCAGCACATATACATGATATAATATCACAGCAATGCACAAGTGGCCATGTATGCATATAACTGCTATGAATTGCAATATAGCAAGGATGTTTCAACACCAACCAAAATGAACATAAATATTATTTTTACCATTACATAATCATTAAAGGTCACACCAACGATGATACCTTTTCATAACCATAGCAATACTTAATGTCTTTAGACAACTTAAACAGAGTTATGAACATAAGGTTTTCACAGTCTTTAATCAGCTTACTTGGTGACTACTAACCTACCTAAGTACCCAATAAGCTGCCTACGTGTCTAGACACATAAAATTTACAAGAATTTATCTCATTACTTCAACAATCCCCAAGAACTTGAATGAAGAGGATGGATGAGCACTGGCTCTTGCATAGACAAACCAAACCAATAATAAAATGTAATCTCTTATGCCTATTACTTCAACAATCCCCAAGAACTTGAATGAGAGGATGGATGAGCACTGGCCCTTGCATAGACAAACCAAACCAATAACAAAATGCAATTTCTTATGCCTCTTGATCCAAAATGCTTACCTCAACCCACACTTCCTAGGGCAACTAATTTTCCCCTTACCAGTGTCACATCGGGCAGCTAATAGAATAGAATAAAATTGAATAGAAGATTTTTTAACATCCACAAGGCCAAAGAAAGCCTATGGGACAGCAGACCTTGCCATTCTTTCTTTTTGAAATGCTGATCTTCTGCTATTCAATTTTATAATGAACTCTCCCATTCTTTCAACCATCTCCTCAATAAATAGATCTTAAAATGAAGCTGTTGCTAAATTACTTAAATACTTGATCCAGATGTCATTGTAGGCTTTACATTTCAAAATAAAGTGTTTTTCTATTTCCACTATCCTATCTGTGCAAAAAACACAAACTCTCTCTTCCCATACCTCTTTTGGCTTTGGCCTTTTCCATCTACATGTTTCACACCAAAGATCGTGCGAGTTAGTCTTCAATTGAGCTATGAGAATCTTTGCTCACAAAGGGATATTGGTCTATAAATAAGCCTTTTGTTGATAGTAAGAAGTGGGGTTAAATTCTTCAAGGTAATTTTTATCTCTCCTTGACGCCTTTTCCCTCATAGACTTGTGAAACTTATTTACAACAAATGTCTTTTATATTTATATATTTAAAAATCTTGTGTCATTCAATTCAAATCTGCTTTTGAAATTATTTGTTAAATGTATCGTTGTATACTTGTGTATGTAAGGAAAGTGGCATGTAATTAATTAGTTTTTTATTTTTTAAGTTAATTTTAAAAAGAGTGCATAGGAAAAATGTGTTTCCTTGAAAATCTCTATATATCATATCTTTTTCGAATTGCCAACTCGGAGTCAACCCAAAATCAGGCCACCGAGTATGTACCGAGTTTGAGTCCAGTGAGTATGTTCCTAATAGAATGATAAATAAGATTGCATTTTATAAATTAGTCTAAAAATCTATTTCCATGGTAAAGAAGGTAGGATCCATGGCCATTTTTCAATTGCCAATTAATCCAGTTCAGTAATAATAAAGACGCCAGGATTTTGTTTTTCCTTTTGTTCCCCTATGAATCCAAGTTCAAACGTTGACTGCCAAGAAATTCTCCGGTAGGAGTTGCAGCTTATGGCCGGGGGTCAAGCAATACTAATGACACAGCGATTGACCATAATAGTACGAGGATCATCCCTTAAAAAGGTGGATGCCCAATAGTCTTGCCTCTTCATACCCAGCAAGAGGGTTTTTCCTAGCTGATTGGACCTTGGCTCAAGCCCAATCAACTTCAAAAGCAGAGCTTATTGATACATGACCAATTTATTCTCACAAAATACACCCTTTTTAGAATTGACAAAGACAGACCAAAACGAAAGTACAGAAACTTAAAACACAAGCTTTACACCACCTCTAACCTGTGGCAAGCTACTAAAATAAATCTCAGTCCTATAACTGTCTTTTGCGTTTAAAAGCAAAGCCAATAAAGAATATCAATTTGCAGACAGAAATAACGATCACCCAAAAACTGAAATGAGGACTTCCCCTCATACAATTAGAACTTGGTTTTGTATTATTGCTCTGCGTCCAAACCATATAATGGCATCAACCCATTACAAAAGACAATTTAGAAGGCCTATTTGCAGTAGCATCCTATGAGACTTGTTTGACATTCTATAAAAACAATTTGCATTAACAACCTATGAACTTAGTTTTTGCAAAAAAAAATAATAGATCATAATTGTAATATCGACAACTCAGTGTCAGATAGATATATATGTTTTTAACAATGCAAATAACATTGAAAAGATTGTTATACACACACATATAGAGAGAGAGCCTGTGTGCGAAAAGATTAGTACCTTGAACTAAGGGAAACCCCAATGAAGGCTAAACCCTCGGTAGCTAGCTTACAGGGCTATACACCATGAAGAGGTATAAAATACCGATAGTTGTAAAGCTTTTGGAGATGACTGTTTAGTAGGCTTAAAATGAAAGCAATTGACAATGGCTTTTATTCTCTATAACAAGGTTACTTCGTCAAAAAATAACAAGCAATCGCACCTTGGTGTGCAACGGGTACGCCGAAGAGGTGGAAGGTAAATTAGGGAAAAAAATTAGGTTTTTATTTTTTATTTTTTTTGGTATGTATTTGTGTAGTAAATGAGGTCAATTGGTGGGTCATTTAGCAAATGATGTTACTTATGTAATAAAGCTTTAAATTGAGAAGTGATAGCTTCAAATCAACTATGCTTCCACGTACGGAACCAAACATGACTAAAACAAAACCTCATAATAAAAAAGATAAGCTTTAGATTGAGAAGTGATAGTTTCAAATCAACTATGCATCCACATGCACAGATCCAAACATGACAAACAAAACCTCATAATCAAAAAGATAATCAATCTCTACTATTGACAAGGTCATGTTATGTTTGCAATATAGAAAGAGGGAGAGAGGGGAGATGGGGATAGAAAGAGGGAAAGATAGAGGGGGAAAGAGAGAGAGAGGGGGGATAGAAATGGAGATGGAGAAGGATGGGGATATGGAGAGAAGGACAGGGAGAGATAAAGAGAGGAGACATGGATAGATAGAGATGGAAGAAATAATTATATAGAAAGACAGAGAGATAGGAAATGATATATAGAGAGAGGGAGAGGGAGGGAGAGAGAGGGAGAGATATGTTGGCAGATGGTCAACGCTCCCCTCAGGATTCGTGACATGGACTAATCGTCTCCCATGGATCCATTAACTCTGGCGGTTGTATCGAGTATTAACAGATCGATCTTTTGGTGCAACAACAACTGTGGGGCCAACAATTGGTGTTAGAGCCAAAGGTGTCAGGTTTGAATCCCCTCGGGTAACGCTAAGGGGGAAATTGTTGGCAGATGGTCAACGCTCCCCTCGATATTTGTGGCATGGACTAACCGCCTCCTATGGATCTGCTAACTCTGGCAGTTGTATCAGGCATTAATAGGTCGATCTTTTGGTGCAACGACAACCGTCGGACCAACAAGATATATAGGTAGAGAGAGATGGAGAGATTATGAGATAGAGATAGAGGGAGAGTTACATATCTTAGAGATGGAATGAGACCTGAAATACGAAAAATACAAATCTAAAAACCTAGAAATCCTAAGGTGTGGTTAGGTGGTGTAAGAGGTTCTATAGAAAACATAATTTAAAGAATATGTAAGTGAATACCTTTAATATAAATAGAAACAATAAATAAAATGCTTGCAAATTTAGCTTTAACTAAAGATTGTTTCTATAATTACAAAATAATATTAAGTAAATCTATAAATTATTTTGTAGTATTAGTAAATTTTAAGTGATACTTATTATCAATTAATAATGTAAACGTAACTTTCAACTTTTCAATAAATTATTATTTTTTATGTATAAATTAATATATGATATATAATAAGATGTAATAATATGTAATAACATTAATAAATTGAATGTAATCTAGATACACATATTAAGTATTACATTGTATAATAATATTATAGTATATATTAAATTATATAAAATATTAATAATGAATAGCATAATATATAGTATATAATATTATGTATAAAGTATACAATTTAATGTATTGTATAAATAGAAATTATATAAATATTATATATATTAATATAGATTATATTATTTTTATAATGTATAATATAAGATATAATATAATTATAATTAAAATAAATAATATATAAGTAAAATAATATAATGTACATAAAAAATATAGAATAAAAAATAAAAAATAATTAGTAACTATAATAATTTATATTTAATATCGTGTATTGTAGAATATAATATATAATAAGAATAGTATAATTTGTATGTATGTAATATTATATACAATATTAAACATAAATATATTATATATAATTTAATTTGTATGATATGACATATATATTATATATTAATTATAGATTGTATTAGATTCGTATGTTAATTTAATTCGTACTATTATATATTTAATAGTATAATTAATTATAGATTATTATAGATTTAGTATAGCATCCACAAAAGTTGTTGAAGGTTGGTGCATGAAGGGAATTAAGGTAGGCATGTGAATAAAGTTTGAGTGCTTGCTATTAAATCGCTATTTGAATCAAACCAATTGTGGCGTTGCTCATAGATAGAGCACATTGTATGTAATGTGGTTTAGCTTTTTTTCCTCCAATAAGTTGTCCAGTGTGGCCTCATATTAAACCGAATGTGGTATTTGATTGAATAGCCATTAAATTTTGAGCAATTATATATGTGTTTTATCCCTATTCAATTTGTTTATATCTTCTTCAGAGTTTTGTAAATATTTTGAGCGATTATATAGTGAAACTCTAATATGCTACACAATAAATGGATGGCCATCATGGTATCTTGAGAAAAATAACATTAGTATTTTTGCATGTGAAATGAACCAACACTTATTAAAAGTGCAGTTTTCATCAAGGTTTCTTAAGAAGAATAGCTTTTGTATTTGTGCATGTGAAATGAACAACCATTGTTGAAAGTGCAGTTCTTTAATTGTTGTCTTGTTTTGTTTCTTTTGTTGTAGGCGGTGCTTGTGGATATGAGAAATTTTATCTCTCAGAGGGGCTGCTCTGCAATCACTAGATGCAGGCACTACACCAACTAAGCGAGAACCATTTTCTCTTCAATAGAACAAAAATATGTTTATGGATATAGATAGATATTTTTTGTTTATTGTATATCATGTCTATTGTTGGGGGAAGTAAAAGTGGTTAAAACACATATAGTCTAGTGTTACGGTATGGTGCAGGAGCACCTAATCCACCATTTACAAATTTGAATACTTGAAGGTTTATTAGGTGGTTAGTAGGTAAGTCTAGGGGTGTTTTGAGACTATTATGCTAAATAAGGTCTAAAAGACCATTCTTTATGTAATTGGATAGATTTTGAGTTATTTAGGGTGGTTTCTAAGTCATTTGTGTCTAAGGAGAAAAAGTTGCACAAAATGCAAAAATGTTGTTAAGCAAAATTGACAAAAAATGCATTTTTCAATAATATGAAAGGTCTTAGGATTTGAAAGTTAGTTATGTACGTTGGGAGGTTAGTTTTGGAGAGAATATGTATATAAGGCCTCTTCAAGGCTCATGGAGCAATTGATGAACATTGTATTGAATATTTCCAAATAAAAATACAGCGTTGATTCTGTTGGGTGAAAATTATGTAATAAGCTTTTCGATAGATTACACAACTAGGACTTTAGCCACAGCTATGTGAGATGTGAATCTCTCCTCTCAGAAAGGGGAGGCACCCTTCTTACTGCTGACATAAGCGATAGTAAAACAAACAAGTAATTACAAAATGTACACAATACTTACGAAGTGGGGGTGTGTGTTACATTCATCCTTCTCTCTTTTTTCAGAGAAGATGCTTACAATGCTTCACTATTGGAAGTTCTTAATTCACAATAACTCAAAATGAACAACAAGCAGTAATGCCAATACCTCTATCTTGTCAAAGCAAAGCGTAGAGGTACCAGAAGTGATTAACAATAAACTAGTAAAATAAAAGGGAAAGCTCATGAAGGTACAAAGTCATTCCGTAGCTTTATCAATGGTGGATCTGTGAAAAGTGTATCGTTTGTCACGTTAGAAGCACAAAGTCTTCTTAGACACAGCAATTTCTCAAATAACATGAACAATTACAAGCGCAAAGTCTTGTAGACCATCCAACCAAAGTATCCAAGAGCATGAACAATTACAAGCACAAAGTCTTGTAGATCATTCAACAATAGAATCCAAAGAGCATGAACAATTACAAGCACAAAGTCTTGTAGATCATTCAACCGAAAGATAAACAAAACACAAATGAAAATCTAAATAAAGGATGTAACACAAAGTTTACACGAATTACTTAGAGTCCTTCAGATTCCATAAGCTAATCACCACCAAATGAGATCAATTCGTAAGATTATCAAATCCAACACAAAGTTTGGTTTGCAATCCTCTTCTTTATTGATCAAATTTCATTCACAAAGCATGAACACAAAGTTTCACAATTCTGCTTCAAAAAGGGCAGCACTTCATTGCAAAATACTAAAGGATAAATTTACAATAGAAATCCCTCACATTATATAGAAAGAGGGATGAGCAAAATTAGGAATCTAATTGAGAAAATCAAGGAAATTTAGGTGAGCGATTCAAGGAGATCTCACCTAACTTTGACCAAAGTCAAAGTGTAATTTGTTTTCAAAAGATTACATCTTGAACTTGGTGCAATTACAATTTACAAAAAGACATAAAATGCCAGGAAATATTTAGAAGATGCATAATGGGAAGCATCAAAATGTTCAACATTGGAGATCAAGAATCTTCATGGTTCCTTGCTTTGGGCGCGGAGTCTTCATACTTCCTCTTGGTCTCCTGTATGAAAGCATCATCTGGGCCGACTATGCAATCTACAAGGGTGTGAGCTCTTGTGATCGACCTTCTGGAAAATGAATGGATTTTCTTGCACCCGCAAAGATGCGTCTCAAGATTATCAAGTGTCAGTCGTATATCACAAATGATATGTATTGAGGCTTTGGGAAAAACTGTCATCCTCAACTTGTTGCATAATGACTTCTTTGTAGATTTGGGATAGTCCACTAGATCAAAAGATGTCACCTGTAGGATCACTTGATGAAATCTGGAGAGAAACTGAAAGGATGGTGAATCAATAGACATTAGCAGAAAAAGTAGCATTGGGAAGCATAAAGTGAGAAACGATGTTGAGCAAGAGTGAAACGAGCAACTAGGCATGGAAAACGATGCAGGAGCAAAGAAACAGGGTCGGGAATGGAAATAGAGCAAGTTTGAAGAGACTAAGATAATAACTGCCAAAAGTGTAAAGGTGCTAAAATTCAGCACCATTGCACAAAAAAAAAATGACTGAGTCTGGAAAAAGTGCAAAGGTGCTAAAAATAATGCCATAGTCAAAAATTGGCTAAGTCTGGCAACAATAGTGTAAAAGTACGCCTTTTTAAGGCGCTTCTACATATTTTTGGAAAATCACTTTTTATGCAAGGTCGCTGATTTTTGGTGCCCCTGCACTTTCAACACTTAGCCAAAAATTTGGATGAGTTAGACAACAATGTGTAAGAGCGCACTTGGCGCTTTATTTGGAAAATCACTTTTCTGCGGGGTGCTGATTTTAGAGCCCTGCGCGCTAACTTTATAATAAGGAGTTTGGATGGAGTTAAGACGTGTAACAATATTAATAAGAGCCTTGCACCTGCCGCTTATACGGCGCACATTTTAGGAGAGAATCGCTTTTATCTTGAAGTTGCTGATTTTTGCAGCCAAAGCACCAACTTCTCAGCCCAAAAATTTGGATGAGTTAGGCATCAATGTGTAAGAGCGCACTTTTTTAGCGCTTCTACACATTTTTGGAAAATCACTTTTTATGCAAGGTCGCTGATTTTTGGCGCCCCTGCACTTTCAACACTTAGCCAAAAATTTGGATGAGTTAGAGCGCACTTTTTTGGCACAACTGCATCTTTCACAATTTAACTAAGTATGATCAGTGAGACTTCACGAAGGACCTCGTTTCAAACGTCTTCATGAGGCAAACATAGGGGGATGCTCAAACTGACTGTTTGAGGCTTTGGAATGCACTTCGAGGTGGATTGAAAATCACCTCATTTTGCGTGCTTGAACTTCACGAACCTAGGAAACAGACAAGTTTCGTAGGGGGTTATCCGTGGAATGAGCGCTACTAGATTCCATGATAACAGATTCTATAAAATTTCTGAGTTTTCTGAACTTTGCAAGGGTTGTACGAACCCGTACCACTAGTGTTTGCTCTGACAATCAATGTAATGTGTGGTAGTATGGAGTAGCTTCATATTGTGTTAATTTTGAGAGTCTATCAACAAATTTTGTGAGATATATCTCATGTTTTCTGAATTTGTCTGTAACAAGCTAATAAAGGGATTGATTTGAGATCAAAATGATGTAATAGTCAATCCACCTACTATCCTAGTTTTTTGCTCAGTGGATTGACTTGTTTTATGGTAGGATAGGTCTTAATATGTTTTAGGAACAAAGAGAAGCAAGTTGTTTGGTCTAGGATGATGCCCTAGGGTTAAATAATGTATTTTTCTATGAGAAATGATGGCGTAAAGACAATGTTTTGATGAAACAGTGAAGGAAATGGTTTGGTGGTGGATTTGTGAGTTTTTTCAGGGTATTTGAAATGTGTTGGGTGCAATTTTGAAGTCTGAGAAGCTCATATGATAGATCATTCAATAAACCCTAGGTCTTTTGCATGAAAATGAGGGTTTTTTGGATCAATGCCTTAGAAGCCTTGAACATGTGAATTGATCATGGAATTTGGAATCATGTATCATAATTTGTGACTATAAAAAGGGTTTGAGTGGTTATCTAGTGTTTAAGTGATACCTCCTTTGTAAATTTGCGCTAATTTAATAGCCTTAGATTAAGGCAGAGTAGTGGTTTTCAGTTTTGTGTCAAATAACCCTCATTGAATTTGTTGGGAAGTTGTCTTATCTCTTGTTGAGAGTCTTAGAAGGTGTTGGTTTGGCCTTTGTATGACCTTCTCCAAAAGATATCTCCATTTTTTTAATTCTTGAAGGCTAGAAGCCTCTTGTTGAGTGTTATTGTGATCAAAGGTAGGGTTCTTTGTTGGAGAATAATCATTTTGTTTTGGAATAAGTGTTATCACCACCTTGCTTACATTAGGGTAACTGACCGCCTTTCTATTTTTTTTTAATAAATATGTTTTTCAATGTTTTTGAGGAAGTTATGTTTAGTGTCGATGAGTACTATACCATCAAATTTGGTTGAGTGGTGTTTGTATTTATTTCAATTGAATGTTGTTTTCTATTCCTCAGACTTTCAGTCATTTTGTTTCAATGTTGCTTTCTTACTCCATATAATAGGTGAAAAAAATAGTTGGGTAAAGGGTTTTCATATTTTGAGAAACCTTGGAAGCTAGACTTCAATGGAATATCTATGTACTCCATTTACATTTAAGTTTCTATTGGAATAATATATTTATAACAACATTAAGCTTGGCCTCTCTTGGAGAAGCTTCACATGTTACAATTTGTTTACCTCTTTGTAGAGCCCCTTTTATGGCACGTTAAACAATAGGTTTTAAAAGAAATCAAATAGATTTGAAATTTTCTTGGAGAAGTAATGAAATGCTTTATATCTCTAAAATGTTATTCAGCAAAGCAAAGGGGAAAACCCCTTCATTTAGCCACCAAACGTTAAATAGGTCACTTTTGTTTTCAGGATTAAAGATTAAAATTATGTGTTGCAGTATGAGCATACCATTATCAGGCCTCTTTTATTAGCGTCCAAAGATGTGAGCTAAAGGATCTTTGCACAGGGTTTTGAAATTGTCTCTTTTTAGGAATATCCAAGCTATTTTGGAAAACGATTCTCCAAAATTGTCTTATAGCTCTATTAACTTTAATCTTGTTAAGTACTTTTATTTTCAAATTTTCAACTACTAAAAAGTTGGGGATTTTAATTTTAGATATGTTGTTTATGAGAATGAATACTTATTAATCTATTTGTTATTTGATACACAAGATAATATGTAATCACCCCATTTTAAATTGTCAAAGAAATGTTTTTGGCTTTTGAACTAAGTGCACCTTAAGAAAGGCTCTGATTTTCCTTGCAATACTGATTTGTGGTTTATCTTATTTTTTATAATTCAAATTTTAAATTTCATATTCTAAAGATAAGGTTGTTGGAGATTTCTAATTTCAATAAATAGCCTAAAAAATAACTTTAGAAAAGCTTTTAGTGCATCCATGGAACGAAAATCACTGGTAAACTAGGGATCAGGTTGATTTGAGAAGAATAGCTCTACTTGCAACACTAAGTTTTAGAAGTGCTCCAAGCTTTGATGAGACAAAAAAATGTCTCATCTATTAGCTAAATAAAAACATGTATTTTGCTTAATTATGAAGTTTATCAAGACTGAGCATGACGAGGAAAGTAAGAGATTTTCAGTTGGAGCAGTCAAAATTTCATCATATCTTGAAAACTACAATCTAGGTTCTTGAGATTTTTGGAGAGAAATTAGGAGACAAGAAGGAAAAAAACCCATTAAATTTCACAAAAACCCAGTTCGTGGTTTGAGAGAAAACTTCACTAGTCCGATGCTCCAAAACTTTGCTTTCATGCTCTGAAATTTTTGGAGCTAAAGAAGGATCTAAGTGAAGGATAAGTATGATAGAATTTATGAAGAGGTTGAGAAGTTTGGGCTTCTATGAGCAACTAAGGGACAACAGTTAAGAGCATCTAGGGGGAAATTCAAAGCATCTAAGGCAGGTTGTTGGGTTGTGCAAACAAATGGAGCATATCTATGAGATAGTTTTGGGCAATTTAAACCTTTTTGCAAGCATTTAGGAGTTGTTTTATGAGTTTTAATGATACATAAGCTAAAGACATGAATTTTTCAACTCTCTAACACCTTTTTGGAGCTTGTTAAATGGCTGAAAAATAGGCATATTTGTTTTAGACGACCAAAGGAGATTGACTCAGCAAGATGAAGAAAAGACTCATCTTTTACCCCAACACATGTTCCTATCTTCTAGCAAGTTGTTGCACAACTATAAGACTCATGTTTTAGAATTCTATAAATTCACTGTAATCAAGGAATCAAATGGGGAAGAGTTTTATAACATAATAGAGTTCAGTTTTTAGCAGCAGTAGTGTAGTTGTTTGTAGTTTTCATTTCATAGTTTATTTTTCAACAATCTTTCCATTCCTTGTTATTTACATTTCTAGAATTTCCCTTTGAATGCTTCTTAAGATAGATTTTATTCTAGCATTTTCATTTATCGGCTCTTAGACTATATTTTTTTCTAGCAATTTATTTCATACATTGCCTTTCAATTCTGTTTGTAGAAAAAGAATGTCATGCAAATGATTTCTTCTCCCTCTTGCATATTGCCATGGACACCACCCTAGATTGAAATTTATAATTAAATGACGAGGATTGTAGTGACCTTCATCAAGCTTATTCAAAAGCTTTAATATTTTATTAGAGCACTATGTAGGGCTTGCCACAGGCCAAAATACAAATTGCACATGAACAACACTTCTCAAAATAATATATTTTTGGGATTTTGTCTCAGGTGTACGAGACAAACAATTTACATGGAGAAACAAAAACCCTAAAGAAACTTTATGTGTCACTTTCATATTAAGTGAAAAAAGGATAATAACTAAGGTTTTCAATCAAAATAATCAAAATTTTCATTGAATAATAAAAGATTTAGTTTTTGCATTATGGCTGCAAGTTTTAATAGTTTCTTATTCTTTTCAAATATAGCAAAGGATTGATAAGTAGGATATATGGTTAAGCATGCAAGAGTTGGGAGTAGTATTGGGATGGGTTGATATTTTAGGAAGGTCCAACGCTTCACCTTTATATCTCTCCCTATAGATAGAGGTAGAGATGAATATAGAACGAGAGAGGAAGGGGGAGAAAAATAAATAGAGATATAGAGGGAGATAGAGGGAGAAATAAAGATAGAGAGAGGGGGAGAGATAGAGAGGGATAGATAGCGAGGAAGAGATAAAGAGGAAGAGCGAGAGATAGAGAGAGAGAGATATGGTGAGATAAAGTGATATAAAAATATAAAAATAGAGATATAAGGAGATATAGAGAAAGGGGGAGAGGGAGAGAGAAAAATAGAGATAAGCGAAGAAAGACAAATAGAGATGGAGAGGGAGATAGAAATAGGGGGAGAGAGAGAGAGAGGGAGAAATAGATAAATGGGAAGATAAAGGGATGAAGAGGTTGAGATATAAAGATAGATAGGGGTATAAGGAGGTAGCAAGAGAGGGAGAGATGGGGAGAGATAGAGAGAGAGGGAGAGAGGGAGAGATAAAGGTAGAGGATGGAGAGAGAGAAGATGGGGAAGAGGGAGATATATTTAGAGAGGGAGAGAGAAGAAGGGGAGAGAGGGAGAGGGAGAGAGGGAGGGAGGGAGGATAGATGAGAGATAGATGGGGATGGGAAGAGATAGGAGATAGATGGGATGGGGAGGATATCATTAGAAAGGATATGGATAGAAAGAGATAGAGATCGACTAAGAAATAAAGATAAAGATATAGAGTAGAAGAGATGGAGTGAATAAGATAGAGAGAGGGAGAAATTTCTATAGATAGGGAGAGAGATGGATGGGTAGCGAGAGGGAGACATTTCTAGATATGGAAGGGGAGAGAGGAATATAGAGGTAGAAATGAATATAGAGCAAGAGAGGAAGAGTGAGACAAATAGATAGAGGTAGAGATGAATATAGAACGAGAGAGGAAGAGGAAGAAATAGATAGAGATATAGAGAGAGATAGAGGGAGAAATAAAGATAGAGAGAGATAAGGAGATAGAGTGCGGTAGATAGAGAGGAAGAGGGAGAGATAGCAAGAGATATATAGTGAGATAGAGTGATATAAAGATAGAATGGGGAGATAGAGAGGGGAGAGAAATGGGGGTAGAGAAGAGACAAATGGGGATGGAGATGGGATGGGGAGGATATAAATAGATGGGGGGTCAGGGAGGTGGGGAGGGAACAAGAGGGAGAGGGGAGGAGGGAAAAGGGAGGATATAAATGGGGGTGATATAGAGGATAGAGGGATAGGGGAGAAAGAGATAAGGGAGATGGGAGATGGGTGGGTAGGGAGGATATGTAGAGAAGGATATGGATAGAAAGGATGAGATGGTGAGGGAGATCCGGGTGAGAAATAAGATAAAGATGAAATTGAGAAGAGATGGGTGGATAAGATAAAGAATGAAGAGGGGAGGGAAAGGATATAGGATAAGGGATAAGAAATAGATGTGGGGATATAGATGAAAGGATAGAGGGTGGGGAGATAAAGTGGGCGTGTGGATTACCAGGGGAGAGATAGGGAGATAAAGTTAGAGGGGGCAAGAGTGAGAGAGAAAAAAAGGTGATAGAGATAAGTAATAGAGAGGTATAGATAGGTGAAAAGATAAAGAGATACAGATAGAGGTAGGAAAGGAGAAAGGAGGGAGTGTATGTACATATGAGTGAGAGAGAGAAATAGAAAGAGGAGAGAGAAGTAGAGAGAAATAGAAAGAGGGAGTGATAAGAAGAGAGGGAGAGATAAGGATAGATATACATATAACTTGGGAAATATAGAAGCAGTGTGAGAAAGATAGTTAAACATATAGAGAGAGAGCGATGGAATGAGAGAGAGGGAGAGGGAGAAATAGAGATAGAAAGAAGGAGACGATGAGAGAGGGGGAGATGGAGAGATAGAGAGCTAAAGATATAGGAAGTGATATAGAGAGAGAGGTAGAGAGGAATATATAGAGGGGGCAAGAGTGAGAGATATAGTGGGTGATAGAGAAAAGCAGTAGAGAGGGGGTAGAGGTGGAGAGATAGAGATAGGGTGGGAGGAAAAGGGAGTGTATGTATATTTAATAACATGTATTGAATATTTCATAAAATAGGTAAAATAATAAATATAAGTTGAATATCTTTTTCAATAAATATAATATATTTTCAAAATAAATATAGATAAATATGAACAACTTCTAATATTTTAATCATTTTTAATAAATATAATCTATATTTAAAAAATAAATATAGATAAATATTAAACTTATAATATATTTAATTAGTAATATCTATAAGAAGTTAAATTATATTTAGATTTAATAATGTATAGTGCATATAAATATTAAATATATACTATCTAAATATTATAATATTATGATAAAAATAGTTACATTGTTAAATGTATGTAATAATTATTAGGACAATGAGGGTGAAAATTAGTAAATATATATAATAATAAGTATTGTAGAAATTTTAGAATGGCACGGTCTAAGCGAGAAGAGTGAAAGGTGTGAAATTTTGTAGGCCAAGAAAATGAAGAGGTTGGTGCGGATGGGGAAAGGGAAGGAGAGCTAGATTGTCAAAGCGACATCCATGAAAATCATGTGACAATAGTGTTGGACACTAGGAACACTGAGAGGGAGGGGGTGAATCAGTATTCTACAATATTTGAATTTCAAATCAGATCTTAAACTATCAGCAACAATATTTAAAATTTAATAGCATCCACAACATATAAACAAAAGGATACATGCAAACACATTAAAGAACACCATAACACCAAGATTTTTACGTGGAAACCCTGTTAGGGGAAAAACCACAGTGGAGATTAATCCACAATTTATACTCTATTAAAAGTATGAACAAAAGGGAATGCACTTGCATTCAAGCACACTGCTCAAAATAAGGAAGGCTCACTGCCTTACAAAATATTTGAGAATACAAAAAAAAGGTTGAAATGAGAAAATAGCATCTCCAAATGCCTAGATTTAGTTCCAATGAGGCTCAGTTAAAATGATCTTCAACCCTTCTGACTGACTCTATTTTTTTTGCTCTGCTTTCTGCCCTTCTGAAACCCTTCTAATACTCACACACACATCTACTTTGCTCTACACACATTCGCACACTTTCACACTTCTTCACTCTCTTCAAAATGAATCAACCAATCTCTCTCTCTCTCTCTCTCACACACACACACACACACATATATATGCTAACAAGATTTCATTACTATATGTCGGCTTCAAACAAAATATAATATTCTTCCACATGTCGACTCAAATCACCAATTAGAATTAATGCGTACCCACACAAGTTGGCTAGACTATAGTAGGGACCCAAATAAAAATACCCAACACAAGAAATATTAAAACAACTACTCCTTATACATCTGCGCAACATTATATACACTAGGTCGACCATAATGAGAAAATAAACAATAAGTAATTCTACCGAATCTCCAAACTCGTACACCGCTCAATGAAACATTACAAAACTTACCAATCAAGTAACATAAATGTTTGAAAAGCTTCCCTGGGGATCCACACAACAAAATAATGATCCAGTGAAGTATTTAGACCAACTTACCAACCAGATACTCTGTTCTTCATGCTTTCTGTCGGTAGTATATTATCGTCTACTTTTCCTACCGGTATGAGCTACTTCTAAATTGAAAACCACACTAATGACTCTAGTTTCCATCAATGACAACACTAGAAACCAAAAAAATCTCCCAAAATCATATGCCAACAATCTCCCCCTTTGGCATTGATGAAAACACTTATTGAAAAATGACTAAGTGTCAAAACCAAAACTCAAAGCTTCAAAACAAAACACTACTCCCCCTTTGGATGTCAAGGCATTTTTCACTACATTCTCTCCCCCTTTGACATCAATGACAAACCTTCCACTACTTTCTCTCCCCCTTAATATTTTTACTGCACTCTCTCTCACTGCATTCTCTCCCCCAATTGATAATAAAAAAAATTTGCAATTGCTGCTAAATTTAGAAAATTATTTTATACTTATCTTTCATCTTTGGAAGAAATTTCTTCCAAGAGTCCACTGCAATCCCAATAGCTATTATCAGACTATTGTTTTCTAATGTCCTGTTGATGACCTGGACAAGGGATTCAGGAATGGTAATGGCTTCTTCCAGCTTTTCTCCTTTCTTCAAAGCTTTAATCAGCTGCTCCAAGTCTACATTCGGTATGATCCTTCACTTTCCAGAAGGTATCCATAAGAGTGTTTCTAGCAAAGTGAACCTTTGCATGCTCAACCTATAGCTCATGAATCTTCTTCTTAACTGCTCCATCCTTGTCTTGAAACATACTGTAATCCTGACCGATTTTGATAAACTCATTCTTAATTTGCTCCAATTTGTCCTTGTATTTACCAACCACATGAGGCCACTTAAGACAATAATTGTAGATCTTATTTGCTAAGTCAATGCATTGTTGTAGTACATTCAATTTATTTTTCAGTTTGGCGAGAGATAGCCTAAACTGCATCTTCAGATGTGAGATTATTTCCTCCTCTTTTTTGTCCTGAGGCACAGAGGCCATAGCCTCCCTGATACATTCAATCAATTCTTCTAGAAGTACATTCTGCAAACTTTCCAATTCAATGTTGTTGTCCACAAAGTATCTTCCTAGAGTGTCCTCAATGAAGTCCTTCTTCATCACTTTCTTCTACTATTATCACATCTGGTTCAACTAGTTTTGGTTCATCTCTTGGTGTGTAATCTTTAGAATATTCATCGATTATATCCACAACCATCTGCTCTTTACCTTTTCCCTCAACTTTTGTTGACTTAGGTGTCGGAGGAGTGTCACTAGCCAACTCTCTTTCTCTTTTCTTCTTTTTCTCCGTCTTACCGAAGGATGATCCAACTTCAACTACTTTTATCGAGAGAGGAATATCACTTACACCAAACTTTCCTAACAACTTTCTAAAGAAGTTTTCATAAACTTGTTCACCATTTTCAAAAGTGTTGAAATGCTCAAAAATTTGATTACAAACTGGTATATTTTCCTTCCATATCACATTATCATTTTGTGGTAATCAATTCAGGAAATACATCACAATGCATATAACTAGGGTACCAAAATTGAAAGAGTAATCTATATCCTTCATCAATTGCACATTCTCCATCAATTGATCCTTCAACAATCCACACAGATCAAAGTCTTTGTCTTCCATTATCAGTTTGTGCACAATGTAGACTACACCTGCAAAGGTTGCACCTTCCCTATTTCTAAAGAAAATTTTGTAAGAGATTTCATATGCAATATACCTTGATAATGGATTTTTGATCGTTGTAATCAGCAGAGCCCTCAAATCTCCTTTTACACGGGTTAAGGCTTCAACCTCAACATTCCGAATAGATTTCTTTTTCGGGACATCTCCAATATTGCATAATCCTATCAGATTTCTAATTACTTCCTTTGAAATTTGATAGGGTTTATCTAGAGTAAGGATATCATCATCCAATCTATTCAAGATAAACTGAACCACTTCCGCATTGACGAAATAAGGAAACTCATTCCAAATGTCCAAACTCTTGTGTTTCGCACTTCCAAGCTTCTTCAATTCGTCGGTAGACAACAAATTTCTTACATCCCCGACTTTTGACTACTATATTCATCAAAGTTACTACTCCTTTGATTTGCTTCATTTTTTACCAAACAGGGTTCTACCGATCACCAAATAAGTACGAAATTGACAAGCAATAAATACCTAGAGAATTCTTAATTGACTATAATAGGGACCCAAATCAAAATCCCCAACACAAGAAATATTAAAACAACTACTCCTTATACATCTGCGACACATTATATACACCAGGTCAGTCGTAATGAAAAAATGAACAATAAGTCATTCTACCAAATCTCCAAACTCGTACACCGATCAATGCAACATTACAAAACTTACCAATTAGGTAACATACATTCTTGAAAAGCTTCCCTGCGGATCCACACAACAAAATAATGATCCGGTGAAGTATTCAAACCAACTTACCAACCAAATACTCTGTTATTCATACTTTCTGCCGGTAGTATATTGTCTTCTACTTTTCCTGCCAGTATGAGCTACTTCTAAATTGTGGACCACACTAATGACTCCAATTGCCATCAATGACAACACTAGCGAAAAACAATATCCCAAAGCCATATGCCAACAAATAAATCTCACAAAGGAGGAAAATTTGGATGTAATAATGTTGGGAAACCTGACATTAATTTGTCATGTCATTGGGTTGAATTATGAGCAAAGAGTGCTAAGGGATTGGTTGGCTGAAAATTGGAAGCGAATGGCGATAGTCAAATTCCTTCCAAAAGGCTTCTTTGTGGCAATCTTCACATCAATAGAAGATAGGAAGGTTGTGACTCAGGGAGGTCTATGGAGGATTGATGGTGTGGAGGATTGATGGTTGGCCAATCTACATGGAACTTTGGAGCCCTAATTTTGATCCAATCAAGACCGATCCATATGAGAAACCTATTTGGATTCATTTATACAATTTTCCTTTGGAGTATTGGGTGAAAGAATGTCTTGAAAAGATCGGTCACACCCTCGGTACCCTAATGGATTTCGATTCATAAATATTGGATGGTGATTCATATCTATATGCTAGGCTACAAATTACAGTGATCTCTAAGGTTCCTCGAGAAATTTAGCTGTGTATGGGCAAAAACCATTGGTTGGTCAAGGTGGATGTTGAAGATAAAGCTTTCTGCTTACGATGTGGTAGTAGGAAACATATGGAGTTTGCATGTAATAGGCGTCAGAAGGTGACGAAAGTGTGGTGCCCCAAAGTCCCACAAGCTTCAAACTTGATCACCCTACCAAATTTTGGGATGATGAATGAAATAGGAAATCTGATTGAAAATGAGCCATTCAGAAAAATCCAGAGGAAAAGAATAAGGTGGCGGAGGCCAAACATGCCTCCTCAAAAGCTTTCCCAATTAGCGATGCAACTCCTACACTAAGTGGAGACAAGATTCAAGGGCTCAGGTCTTAGGAGACTAGATTTGGGCCTATTGGTTTCCAACTGGGATCAATTTGTCAAGAGTCTTGCCGCGAGCTTCAGATAAGGCTGGGGAGGAGCCGAATTTGTGGGTTTCACAAGAAGATCAAGACAATGAAGAGATGGAGAATGAGGATTCGATTGGTGACTCTTTTGAGGAGGATGATTTGGATGACATAGATCCTAGACACATAAGTCAGATAGTGGCCAAGGTGATGAATAGAGCTAAAAAGGGGAAAGGAAGGAAATCACTAAAGCATAAATGGGAGGAGGAGGTGGAAGAGAAGGGCCTATTGAGCATCAGGGAATTCTTACTATCCAAGGGAGTGAAGATCTCCCTTGGGGGAAAATGAAGATCCTCACATGTAATTTCAGGGGCTTAAACACCCCTGACAAATGATGCTTGGTGAAGTGCCATCTAGATAGATGTGCAGTTGATATTGTGCTCTTGCAGGAAACAAAAATAAGTGTAGTAGAAGGCAAAAAAATTTGTGGTTATTGTAGGAAATGGTTTGGGAATTTCAGCAATGCTTTTGGATTGACTGTTGGTTTGGGGATCCTTTGGTCTTCAGAAAAAAATGGTTGCAGTTTCTTGGAGTCCAATAAGGGTTGACTTTTCTGCTTGATGAGGAGTAGACAAGAAAATGTAAGCTTCCTAATATTCAATGTTTATGGGCTGATAAAACCTGAGGATAAATTTGTTGTATGGAATAGTATAAAGGTGAAGGTGAATACTCTTGGGGATAATAAGATCATACTTGGTGGCGATTTCAATGCCATCCTCGATTTAAAGGATAAGAGTGAAGGTTTGAATAAGGAAACTAGAACCATGAAAGATTTCAAGAATTTTGTTGACTCCCTATCAGTTGTGGATTTTATTCCCAAGAACGGATCATATACATGGACCAATAGACGGGTTGGCTTCACAAATATCTCTAAACACCTAGATCATTTCTTCGTTGGGGAAGGTTAGCTTCATGAGGAGTATAGATATGAATCGTGCATTCTTCCAATGGTTGTACCAGACCATTTTTCAGTACAACTAGACCTTTGTCTAAGTGAGTGGCCAACAAAAAGTTACTTTAAATTTGAATCGATGTGGTGACGCATTTTTGGGCTACATCCAGACAAAGAGTTGGGCCCGGATGGACTGACGGCCAAGTTCTTCCAAAAAATTTGGCACTTCATGGGTGAAGATCTGTTAAAGCTTTTGGAGGATTTTAGGGTGAAACAAAAGTTTGTCAGGGATCTGAAAAACACAAAAATTTCCTTGATACTAGAGAAAAGTGAATTCAAGTCTTTCTTCGAATACAGGTCAATTGCATTATGCAATACAATCTACAAAATTCTAAAAAAAGTGTTGGAAAATAGATTGAAGAAGGTTTTGGGCCAGATAATTTCTGAGGAACAAAATGGCTTCACTCTAGGAAGAGAAATAATTGATAACATCATTACCACTACGGAAACTATACATACAATCATGTCGGAAAGGATCAAAAGCATGATAATTAAGCTCGATGTCAGTAAAGCTTATGATTGAGTTTGATGGGAATTTTTAATTAATGTTATGAATAGGTTTGGTTTTTCTTCTCAATGGATTAATATGATTCGATTTTGTATTTCTACTCCTAGATATTTAGTGCTAGTTAATGGGTCAGTATGTGGATTTTTTGAAGCAACTAATAGACTCCGACAAGGAGATCCTTTATCCTCGTTTCTGTTTGTAATTATGGCCGAAGCAATGAGTCGACATTTTAGAACTTTGAGAGAATCTGGAATGTGGAAAGGTGTTGGTATAGCCGAAGGTATAAAACCAGTTACTCACTCACAATTTATTGATGACACGATGCTCTTTGGTGAGGCTTTCGTAAGGGAGGCTAAGATAATAAAGGGTGCTTTAGATAAATATATGGTGGCCTCTAGGAAAATTCTCAACAAAGAGAAATCAAAAAATATATTTTTTCAACACCAAAGGTGCAATAAGAAGGAAGATTGTTGATATATTTGGCTTCAAGATTGTGATGCTCCCATCCAAACATCTTGGAGCCTTTTAGGGTTCCTGCAGGATTGATCATTGGATGGACACAATTGAAAAGTGCAGGTTAAAGGTAGAAGCCTGGAAGAGAAAATGGCTATCACTTGCTGGTTGAATTCTAATGATTAAATCGGTGTTGGCAGCTATACCGATCTTCACCATGTCATGTTTTAGAATGACAAACAAGGTGGTTGGTGAAGTTGAAGGAGTTATGAAAAAATTCTTTGGCAAGGTGCAAGAGAAATAAAATGAATACCATTAATAAAATTGGAATACAACATGCCAAGAGAAAGAGGAAGGTGGTGCGGGGTTGAGGCATATGGAACTCTAGAATTGTGCTCTAGGAGAAAAACTATGCTAGAAGATGTACATAAATCTAGAAAGTCAATGGTGCAAGATAATCAGAAAGAAGTACCTGGATGATGACTCACCGGAATGCATTTTGACCATAGAAAACTCCAATAGTGGCTCGACGGTGTGGAGATTTCTATGGAGCTGCAAGGATTTAATAACTGATCATCTTACTTGAAAGGTTGGAACAAACGAAGGGAAAACTTTTGGCAGGATTCATGGAATGGGTTTGAAGCATTATCAGAGACTTTTGGAGATCAAGATTGGTTGGAATCAGTAATACAAGTCAAAGGACAAAAGGTGGAAAATTATGTGTTAGGGTTCAGGAATATTAGAGCAATAAACATTAACAATTTGTGGAAACAGAAAAAGTAACCCTTCTACTTTTTCTCATGTTTAGGCCCTCCTAGTGGATTTTGGCTTGATTTTGCCTAGATTTAATGTTGTAATGTGGTCAAAACATTCACATTAGGTCTTGGACCATTGTGAATCATTAAGAATTCTAGGATGTCTTGTAAAAGTGTTGTGAAGTGTTGTAACCCACTTTCACACTTTTCTACGACCCTTTCATTATAATTCACCTAAATAACCCCTTTTATCACTTACCAAGTCTTATTTCAAAGTGTTGTAACAAACTCTCATGCTTTTCTAGACTTTTCATCACTAATTCAACCCTTTCTTATGTTTAAATGACCCCTTAATACACTTTCGACCCTACTTAAGTGTATTTTTGAGAATATTCCCAGTTAAACCACATTAAATACACTTTAATTTCCAACACCCAAATTAAAGAATTGCTTTCTGGTGGGACAGAAGTTGTCTGCCTAGAGGGTGACTTAGTCCCATTGGGCACAAAAATCAAAATAATTTTAATTTTAAGCGATATTTTATTCTCTTAATATAAGATTGGCTTGTGATGTATTTATTTTAAAATGTGTAAAATCAAGTATAAATAGAGGGTTTTTCCTCTCATTTTACACCTAATTCATTATTCAAGCAATTCATCCATTTACTTAATCATTCTCAAGCATTCTAAGCACTCTAAGCACTTTCAAGCATCCATTAGAGCATCCATTTGTACATCTTAGGATTTCTACACATCAAGGGTTTGGTGAGTTGTAGCATTGCATGTGTTTCATTCATCATTCTCCTCTTTTATTTCATTTCATTTTCTAGGGGTTTGATTACCAAATTGGGGTTTGTTAGAGCCAAGCCCCTATCTAACCCCTTAACCCTTTCCCCCTCTTTGCATGTGTGTTTTCTTGGTCTTGTATAGATTTGTCAAAGGAAAGTGATAAAAAAGTGGTCAAAAAATCTATAAATTCAAACAAATTGCTTAAAAGCCCTAATGACTTGGAGACCTCTTTTCAGTCTAGTTTTCTACAAAGTTGGAATCAAACACTGTAGAAGAAGTGGTGAAAACTAAGATTCTACTAAAATTTCATCCAGATTTCAAGTGAATGAGTCTGTCCTATGGAAAGAATTAATTCCTACTACCAGGAGCCTGAAAGTGTTTTGTGTATTTTGAACCCCCATTTGGCAAAAACCTGTTCCGATAGAATCTCCCCAAAACAAGACTAAGTTTCCCAGCTTGTCATAAGTGTCCTAGTTGGCTTCAACAACAAAATCTGTAGGATTCTAGAGCCTCTCTACATCACATTTTAGTTTCCAGGTGCACCTCTCCAATCTTGTTCATTTATGCTATTGTTTACTTGCATTCTTAAATCATTTTGCATACATCCTTCTGTTTTCAAACAACTTGCATTTCTTAGATTTTGCATTAATAAGTCATTTATTTTATCAGTTTCTTGCATTTAAACATTGCATCTAGGAATTTTCCATCCATTCTTGCATTGATTTTGGGTGTAGACATTACCCATTTTGGCCCCATCTTTCTCCTTTTAGGTGAAAAAACCTTAGAAGTGAATGCAAGCATTTGGGTGCCAAAATCTTTGTAAACTACAATTATATGTCTGGGTGAATAACCTGAAAATAACAATGAAAGATAACACAAAGGATGTAACTAAAATTTAACATGGTTTGCACCCCAACCCTATGGGCTACATCCCAAGAGCTTCTGATTAATCAATGATTTGTGGCAGTGCAAAATATTCTGAAATCTACACCATGTTGCAACATACATTATTCGCTTATAACAAGATTTTTGGAACCTTCTAGAATTAAATTATTTACAAAGGTCATTTTGTTGGCGTGCTGTTGGCTATTTTTAGAACCAATGATCTCCAGAAATGCCTATGGAATTTTCCATTTCCAATATGATACTCTAAAGGATTGACCAACAAACAAGTAAAAGTACAAAACTTCTACTCTACATGGGCTCTGAGAGCACGGAGGGTGATCCCATAATGTATATTCAAGATTATATGTGGCTACCATTTAAATACATTGTAAACAACAAATAATTCTAATATAATTACTCAACAACGCAGAGTATCAAAGGAGTTGGCAGTTCTCTTCAGCAACACCCTACACTTGGAGCATGAGAAAAGTGACATTCATCACAACATAACTACAATGGTAATTCATTTGAAAGATTTGTAAATAAAGAGTGATTTGCTGATAAATTGACCCAATAAATAAATTGTGAGTAACCCACCAAAACCAATGCCTTATCCTAAACACGAAGTCAATATTAACCTATGCAATTTGATAACAATTCAACAATAACAACTTATAGCTTAAGAAATACTGCATTACAACACTTTTGCATAATATTCTTGACCACTACTTCTTGAAGATATCCTAGCACATAGTTCATATGAGTCAACAATCTCATTCAAGCAATTATAGGGTAACTACAAAAAGATGGTTCCCAAAAAGGGGGCTTAAGTGGCCATTTTTTTTTCTTCCTGAAATCAGGAAATACTAACCTTGGACGTGAAATTGAGGATAGTTACACTCAAAATTTTGAGATGGAACAAAAACAAGGATCGTAGTGCTCCAAGTTTACTTTCTAAAATACTAATTTATTTTGAAAACGGTTGAGATTAAGGGGTTCAAAAGAGGGATGTACAAAAATTGGTGTTGTTTTTTGTCAGAAAAAACATAACATAGCAACTCTTGTATGTCCCTAGCACGGTGAACTTTTTTTTAGTATTTTTAAAATCGCTATGGTGATATGTTAGCTAATAGTATATAGTTTATGCACAATTTTTATGATAATTTTTTAATGAATATTTGTTTTTTTAATAATTTTCTAAGTGGACACATCCTGAAAAATAGAATTTTGGCTTTGCCACCCCTACAAAATTTGGAAACTAATTGATTTAAAAATAAAATAAAATTGTAGAATGGAGTCTAGTTTCTAAAAATGTAATTTATTTGAAATTTTGATGAACGATTAATTTATAACAAAAAAAATACCAAGCATTGCTTTTTGCCAAAAAAGAGACACACAAACAAAAGAAATTATGGACGAAAGGTTTAACATTGTTAGAAAGTGAAAAAAATTACATCGTTGGATAGCTAAGAGAGAACCTAACATTACCTAGGTGTTTGATTTGTTCAAGATTGAACGACGTGCAATCTTGATGGTGAGCACAAACTCGATTTTGTGAAATATTGTAGAATTTGCAAAAACACGTCTTTGGTCATTGGGAATTCCCTCCAAGCCTTTGGGTTGGTATTCCAAGGAAAATACCAAGCCCAAGGCTTGGGGATTCCCAAAGCAAGATATAATATATGCGTATTATAACACACTCGCGTTATATCTCAGTTTTGACATGGTTTTTTTTGCGTTTGTGGGGAACATGTCTAGCAAGACATAATGCGAGCATGGTATAATGCGCTCGTGTTATGTCTTGCTTTATGTTAAATTCTACTCTATTGAATGTATGTTTATATATTTGTATGTTTGTATGTACATGTATGCTTGTATGTATGTATGTATGCATGCTTATATGTATGTATGTATGCCTGTATGTATTCCTGTATGTATGCATGTATGTATCAATGCATGTATATTGTATGTATGTTTATATGTATGTAAGATGGTATCTACACATGTACATGTATGCTTGTATATATGTAGGATTGTATGTACATATGTATTATGCTTGTATGTATGTAAGTATGTATGTCTTTAGAGGGAGGGAGAATTTTAAGAGAGAGAGAGAGAGAGTTGTCTAGGTAGGGTGGGAAGGAGGGAGAGAGAGAGAGAGAGAGAGAGAGAGAGAGAGAGAGAGAGAGAGAGAGAGAGAGAGAGAGAGGAGGGTGTGGAAGTGAGTTTAAGAGAGAGGGAGTGGGAGAGAAGGGGTTGGAGTGAGAGGGACTTAGCTAGGTAGGGTGGGAGGGATAGAGAGGGAGAGAGAGGGGGGGTGGGAGAGAGAGAATTGAGAGAGGGAGAGAGAGGGGGGGAGAGAGAGATACAAAGAGAAAGAGAGAGTTGTGTAGGTAGGGTGACAAAGGGAGAGACTTGAGAGTGTGAGGGGGGGTGAGAGGGAGAGACTTGAGAGCTAGGTAGTGAGAGGGAGTGTGAGAGAGAGGGAGTGGGAGAGAGTGGGAGTGTGAGTGAGAGACCTGAGAGAGGGAGAGGGTGTGGGAGGGAGTGACTTGAGATAGGGAGAGAAAGAGGGGGATGGAGTGAGAGGGACTTATCTAGGAAGGGTGGGAGAGATAAATAGAGGGAAGGGAGAGAGAGAGAGAGTTACCTAGGTAGGTTGCCAGAGGGAGAGACCTGGGAGAGAGAGGGGGTGGGAGGGAGAGACCTGAGAGAGAGGGAGAGAGAGGGAGTGGGAGATAGTGGGAGGGAGATAGATAGAGGGAGAGAGAGAGGGTGGTAGGGATTGATTGAGGGAGAGGTATGTAGAAAGAGGGAGAGGGTAGATAGAGACAATTAGAGAGGGTAGGAGAGAGGGAGGGAGGGAGAGGTGAGATGTATAGATAGAGAGAAATCGATAGGGGTTGAGGGTATAGGGTTGATGGTTTTTAGGGTATTAGGGTTTAAGGGTTGAGGGTTGAGGGATTAGGGTCAAGGGTATAGGGTATCAGGTTGAGGGTATAGGGTAGAAGGTTTAAGGGTTTAGGGTTGAGGGTAGAGGGTTTAGGATATAGGTTTGAGGGTATATTGTTGAAGGATTAGGTTGAGGGTCCAATGTAAAGGGTAGAGGGTATAGGGGTTGGGGGTTTAAGGATTGAGGGTTGAGGGATTAAGGGTTGAGGGTTTAAGGATTGAGGGTTGAGGGATTAATGGTCGAGGGTTGATAATTGAGGGTTGAGGGTTTAATGTATAGGGTAGAGGGTAGAGGGTTTAAGGGTTTAGGGTTGAGGGTTTAAGATTGAGGGTAGAGGATTGAGGGTATAGGGTTGAGGGATTAAGGGTTGAGGGTTTAGGGATTAGGGTAAAGAGTTTTCTTGGATTTAAGGGTTTAAGGGTTGAGGGATTAGGGTTTAGGGTAGAGGGTAGAGGGTTTAAGGGTTTAGGGTTTAAGGGCTGAGGGCTGAGGCTGAGGTGAGGGCTGGAGGGTTGAGGGCTGAGGCTGAGGGTTGAGGTTTAAGGGCTGAGTGTTTAAGGGTTTAAGGGTTAAGGGATTAGGTAGAGAGGGAGGGATGGATGGATAGACAAAACTCAAAATATGCTCTGTATTTCCTCTACAATTCACTGTGTCAATTGTATTTCAACCAACCCCATACTTCTGGCCCTAAATTTTTTCTTATAGAAATGAAAGAGAAAACAAGCCTCAGGCCAGAAAGTACACATGCCACAACACTATTGGACCACTATAACAAATATTCCCTTTTAGTTACATTTGAGCCTTTAGGTGGTGGGAATAAACATGAGGCAAGAATAACCTTCATTCGTTGCAAAGATCTGGTCCCACCTTTAAAAGGCAACATTTGTTTGTTACAACATCTTCAAAATATTCTCCATGCACTCAAAAAGTGTCCTCCATGGGAAATCCCAGTCAGCAAAATTTAAAAAGAATGAAAAATAAATAAAGAAACAAATATTGATTTTTCCACATCAACATTTTACGCCACTCATTTTATGTTGAGGAGAGAACAATATTTTTTGCAATACTTTAAAAAAAGCCTAATTTGCACTATTTTTAGGCTATGCATTGTTTCTCTCCTATCTGTCACTCGTCATATAAGTTATCATCCCCTTACAAGCTTACTCTATATACTTCTCCAACCAGGTGGTATATTCCTCCTCAATGGGCCACTTTGCATCCAATAAACTTTGCACCATTGTACTATGCTAAGTATATCTAGCATCAATTGATGCTCCGGTCTCTCTGAAAAAAGTATCCATTCTTGTTTCAATCTCCATCAACATATCAATATTTGAATTCAGTGGGATGTAATCAGTCATAGTTACTACCATCTTAATTGTTTTGAGCATATCTCCCATATCACTCCTCCATGTGTCAAATGGTTGTAACTCATTCTTGTGATTCAATATCAGAGGCATACCACACTCCTCCATCTCTTTGAATATTTTTAGCTTACCTTGGAGATACATACCAAGCATTCCATGAAAGGTTGTTATCTCATTTACCAAGTCCACAACTTGTAATATTTCAGGGATATTCGTAGGTGCCTCAGGATCCTCCTTCATTTTAGGCATAATTTCTTTTAGAGCACCTACCCTAGTACTCCAATTGCTCCATTCATTCTTGAAGGCTTCCTGGACTTGCAAATACTTTATGTTTGATTCATGAATGGTATTATAGGAAACCCATACACTATCAGCTCTGTTGACCAACTTGGTCACCCTATGTTTCAATAAATCCTCAACAATGTCATTTTCCACCTTAACAATTTCAAATTTAGCCTTCCTGACATTCTCCTTTTTTTTTTTTTTTTTTTCATTTAACTGATTATTCAAATCAGTGATTCTCAAGGCCAAGGTCTCCCTATCCTATGTAGACAAGTCTGAAGTAGAAGAAGATGAAAAAGATAGTGTCCTCACTGACTGGCTAGCCTGAATAGTGGCTCTCATCTTGTTTATCTCATCCAAGGCCTTATTATACTCTTTCACCAAAGAATCATATTTCTTTTAAGAAATTTGAGTTGTGTCCACATTGAGCATTGCAGCATGAGAAATTAACTTAGCTACTTGGATATGTATTATATCCATGGCTCTCTTCACCACCAAGGAACCCATAACCTCTTCAATAGGCCTAGTGACCTCATGCTTGCCAATAGTGGGTGCCATAGAACAAATTGCAAGAGTATGCAACTTCAAACTATATCTAGATCCAAACACCTTGTCTTCAAATTGCTCCTTTGATATTGAAGCCTAAGGGTCTCTTCTTACTGCATCATATGCAATGGATGAGGTAATAGTGCATCCTGGAAACAACATGAATCCACTATCTTTGACAAATTTCCTAGCTTCAGCAGGAGTGATAGCTGCAATCTTAGCCTTGATCTTTTCTTCCTCTGCCTTCTCTACCTCTTCCTATTGAGAAGGTTCAACACTAGCCCTTGCTTGTTAAATCCTTTCTTTTATCTCTTTGCTCCTTTGTCGAACCATAAACTTCTTGAATTCCTTACATTGTACAAACTTATCATCTACAAGGAACTCATCACAATCCTTGATCTTGGGATCATCATCATTCTTTTCATCATATTGCCATTGAATAATTCTATCTAGGGGAACCTCTGAATCAAGAGCTTCTTCAATATTAGGGGGAGAGAATTTATTCTCCACCTCCTCATAACTGGGCACATGCTCTATCATTTTTTCCTCCCTAACTTATTAGAAATCTACTAGTTGCTCTGGAATATCCATAACCTGATGTTGTTGTTCTAGGAGAGCTTGTGCTCTCTCAGCAGCTTCTTTCACCTTTACCTTGAAATCACCATTTTGGTAATCTCTTAGCTTTGTAAAAGCTCTTTCAAAAGGATCCTCAATTACATCATAGGGGCTCTCATAGAAAGCATACCTCCTTATGATTCTCTCTTCAATGTCCATTATGGTTGTCCATTCCTTCTTTCTAGATTTAACGACCTCATCACTTGTCAAGTTTCTCAATACATCATCTGTGTACAAGAACTCGTGATATATTCCTAATAAGTTTTTCTCTCTTCTCTTTGCATGCACAAATCTTTCAGGGTCAAAACTCCTAACCTCATTAAAATTCAACCTAAGGTTATTCACCATGATTCCAAATTTCTTATACCCTTCAAGGGTAGTAATTTCAAAGTAAGCAAAAGAACATTGGGACTCACCACGGTACCTTTCTAAGGCTTTCTGAACAATTCATAATCCATAAAATCAACCTGCCACATTGGTTCCATAAAATACAATCGATCAGAAACATATAGGGGCAAGCAATGCAGTGCCACCTTAGATCCTTAAGCCTTGATCATAGTATACTCTGAGTGCAGAAACCAATCTACCCAATTATGCTTTGCAGTTGATCCCTCTATATCCATTGGGCGTATGATATTTCTAATTGCTGGAGAGAGCCTATGAATAGGTGCCACACCCAAAATTTCCAAGATACCAACAACAACATATGAATCAATAGAGAATAATGTGGGAAATGCAGAGGGAAAACCCCTTTCTTCATATTAACGAAATCCTAATGGATTTTTTTCAATAACATAGGCAACATAATAAAAACTAGTGTTCTGATTATGAGCTTGTATATCTGCTGTCATCACCAATAGGTCAAGGGCTATCCTCACCTCAAAATTTTGAGCCAACACTTGATTTAGAAATAATAGGTGTTCCTGAAATAATCCACAAATAATCCACAAACTTTTCACATTCAAAAGGCTCAATATCCTTAGGGAGGAATCTCTCCTTGCTCCTATGTCAAACAAGCAATCTATTTCTGTATGCAAATTTGTTATACTCATATTCACCATATAGATGTGTTCACTTAATTTTTATAGTATAATTAGGATTCAACCCAAATATCTCCACAACCTTATCCCTTGTCACCTCCAGGATTACATCTTCATTGTCATTCTTGATTATTCTGTCAACGAGACTATAGTGCCTAGCCAACTCCATCATGACATCCACTTCTACGAACACATTGGGTTCCACCAGCTTCCCGAGGTTGAGCCCCCATAAGTAAAATGTCAGCTTCTTAGAATTATGTTTGTTAAAAGTATACAGGAATAATTGCCATCTACTCTAAGGCTGGGCCAACTCTCCAATTTCACCAGCATTGTCAATTAGTCTGGTCATCACGATAACTTGACCCATAGGTCTCTTTCCAATTCGTGACCCTCCTCCCTTTACTTCTCCACAGGCCCCCTCCATGAACCTTTCTTGTTCTTTCCTTGCACTTTTGGACTTAGTAGATGCCGCAGGGGTACTTGGCCTAGGGTTAGATGCAACTAGTGGCTCTGGCTTAATCACAGATGAGACATTCTGGGTTTTAAGCGTTGTAACCCCTTTTTGCTTCGATTTCCTCTCAGGTCTGATGTTGGATTCACATGGTTCTAGCTCACTTATACTTGCAAAGTGGTAGGACAATGGTTTACAATTATCTCAATCAAAAAGGCCTACCCTGGTATGAAAACTTAAGACACAACTTTTAGAACAAAGTATTCCCAGACTTTACACAATACTCATCACCCCTATTGAAGATATTCAATTGAATAAAACGTAAGCCAATTACCTCCCAAACTCCCTACTACCCTTTTAGAATAGCATAAATGAGCATTTTGGAGAGGAAGAGGTACAACAATTTGCTTACCTGGGTGAATGACCAATACAATTATTGTTGTAATTTCTTGTTGGAGCTTTCCAAAGTGCTTCAGCTTCTGGCTTTCTTCTCTACTCCTGAGTAGTTCCAAATGTGCAAAAAATAAGCTAGCTACCTTCTTTATGGTAAAAAAATGGAACACATCACCATTAATGTTCGATAGAAAGCTCATGTGAGCGAACTGACATTTAGCCATTCATATTCAAACCCTGGCCATTGACTATTTCATTTTAAAATTGCATCAATGGCTTCCCTTTCAGCTCACTACTTTCTTTCTTGCTTTAAATGATGTCCTTAGGATTCTGCCACATTGTCCTTTATTTTGTAGCCATCGCTCATCACTGACACATTTCACCTTTCACAAGTCCTATCAACGATGCTAACATTTGCATGATGAAACCTCAACCTTTGAATTTATGGCCCATCCTCGATCACGTTCATCACTCATCGCATATCACAAATTCATGCCTCAAACTCCAAATCTCATTAGCGATGGGAGATAAGGTGATAGAACAAGATTTAGACACGTGCACTTGCATGAAAATCAAAGGCACAAAAGACATCGCTCACAAGAGCAATTCAAATAAGTGAAAGAAAGATTGAACAAAATGACTTCATTGCTCATTGCTAATTTGAAACTCAAATCTTGGAATGAATTTGCGATGAGTGATAGGAGAGAATATGAAGAGCGCCAAGGGTTGTCGCACATTGCTAATTATCATCATAAAACCTTCAAGCAATTAGTGATGAAAAGGAAACCAACAAACACACATAGAACACTTGCATCATGTATCGCTAATACAAAACCCATCCCTGATATGCGAAAAAATAAAGGAATACCACTCATCACTCATCACCAATTTGAACAAGATGACTGTACACCCATTTGCAATGAGCGATTAAAATGAAAGCCCATAGGTCATCACTTGTCGCTAATTCAAAACAAAAACTCAAGAGCAATTAGCGATAGGCGAAACCTTTGAGAGAAACAAGAACATCGCTCATCACTAATACAAATCAAAATTTCTCAAAGGTATCCATGATGCACGAAACCAAGGGAACATTGCTCATCACTCATCGCCAATTTACATTTACATTTCAAAAATTACCTGCGATGAGCGATAAAGGGAAGTGATGGATGAGACTTAAGTGAAAACAATTTAGCATGTGCCCGCAAGTTGTTTTATGAAAGGGATTGCTTAGGACACCATATAAAAGGCCTCAAAAGACTCATAACATATTATTTCAAAGGATGTAAATGACAAATAAGGTCAATCAATCAACGTTATAAAATATAAGAACAACAAACCTAGGCTCGAGGTACCGGTTACTCCATGAAATCAGATGACAAGATGTTTTAACATGACTAGAAACAGGCAGCAAGAGGTCAACGACAAATTAGAACCTTGGCATAGACGCGAACTTGAGGATTATTTAGGAAGGGATCCAAGTAACACAAAACCCTGCAACAGTGATGAGAAACAAAACCCCAAGCCCCAAGGATGGAACAAGCAAAATTTTGCAGGATAATAAATGAAACCAAAATAAAACTTAGGGGTTCTATTAGTGGCTCCGACTGGGGACACATGCCTCTTGCTGGCATGGTGAGATCCTAGAATCTCAGGTTGAATCAGACCAGCCAAACACAATGAACCAAAAATAAGGGAACTACCTGAACTAGGTAGCAAGACCAGACCACAGACAACCAAAGTGAACACACCTATATACAAAATGTATAGAATTTACAATGTACATGGAATCATAAAATACTTAGAAGTATGGCTTTAAGAATTGTCCATGTAGTGGCAGTTCAAAAAGTTCACCTGTCAAGCTTTGGAGGAAGTAAGAATTCTCCCCATGTGTGCTGACTATCAAATAAGGCCCTAACCATGATGCTTCAAAATTTTTGAGTTTACCCTTGTCTTGAGCCCTTGCATTCCAGGATAGTACCATACTATTCACTTCAAATTTTATGGGAGAAGCTCTCTTGTCATGCAAATTCTTTACTTGCATCTACAATTTTACATTTTTGGCTTGAGCTTCTCTTCTAGTTTCATATAATTGCACCAGATTATCAATTCTATGATGCATATCATCACATATATCATTGTCATATTCGTGCACAAACTTATACATCTTTAGCAAGTTATTCAGTGGCAACCTAGCATCTAGACCATTTACCAAGCCAAATGGTGAATAACCGGTAGCCTTTTTCACAGTCACTCTATCTGCCCAGAGTGCCAGCTTCAGTTTTGAGTCACAAGCTTTCTTGTTCTTCTCCATCACCCTTTTGATGATTTTTATTAAGCTTTTATTGCTAGACTCAGCCTAACCATTTCCTTGAGGATGGTAAGGTGAAGAATAAGAAATTTGTATGCCATGTTTATCATAAGAGTCTTTGAATTCCTTAGAACTAAAACACATGGAATTATCTGAAATGATTTTCTCTGGGACTCCAAACCTGATCATAATATTATTCAATAGGAAGTCCACCACCACTTTGCTTGTTTCCTTTTTTGTGGGTATTGCCTCTACCCATTTTGTGAAATAGTCAGTGGCAACAAGGATCCATGAATGTCCTTCACTAGAATTTTCTGGTATCTCTCCAATGAATTCAATTCCCCATTGTTGGAAAGGGGCCTGAACAAAAATAGGCCTAAGTGGCAAGCTTCCTGAAAATTTTAGCTTTCCTGCAAATCTTTGACAAGCATCACAAGTTTTAACAAACTTGTGGGCATCCTTGAATATAGTAGGCCACCAGGACCCTACTCTTAAAATGTTATGAGCAACGGTCTTTGCCATATAATGACCACCACACACTCCATTATGCATTTCCTGCAAGAGTTCTAATGCATGATTTCCATCCACACATTTAAGCAATAAACCATCCTGACTTCTCCACCACAACTCATTGTCTATAACCACATACTTAATGGCATGCAATTTTAATGTACTTTTGTCATTGTCAGCCATATTTGTAGGACACTGCGAAGTCTGTAAGTATTGGACAATCCTTCTGTACCATCCACATGTCTGCATATCATAGATAGGTGCAATATCAAGTCTCTATTTGATTAATCTGATTAGCTTCCAAATTAGTTTCTGTCATTAATTTGGCCAGGCCTTGCCCCCTCACTAATTTGGTAATCTAGACATCAATGTTAAATTCTTGGATCCTATTGATCCATCTACACCTTCTGCCTGTAGTCTCTTGCTGAGTGAAAATATCTTTCACAAAAACGCTTGGTACAAAAGCTATGGAACTAGATCCCACTAGGTAAGTTATGAAATTCTTCATAGCCTTAACCAGAGCATATGCTTATTTTTCAATCATGTCATATTTAAGCTCGACGACCTATAAAGATTTGCTAAAGAATGCAATGGGTTGTTCAAATCCCTCCTCATTTTTATGTAATAAAACAATAACAATAGTA
Organism: Sequoia sempervirens; assembly: GCA_007258455.2. Lineage (NCBI taxonomy): Eukaryota > Viridiplantae > Streptophyta > Pinopsida > Cupressales > Cupressaceae > Sequoia > Sequoia sempervirens. The sequence goes on along the minus strand of VDFB02268374.1, from coordinate 93,813 downwards.
TGAAAAGATGCAAAAGAGAAAATGTGCATTGGATTAGAAAATTTAGGAGACTTTAAAACCGGTGCCTCCTTTGATGGCCTATTTGATGCTCTTGAATGCTTGACTTGGCTCTTCACTCCAAATCACCTTTTCTCCCTTCTTCAGCATCTTAGAAATAGGTCTTGTGATTTCTCCAAAGTTAATCACAAACCTTCTCAAAAAATTTATCTGCCCAAAGAATGACTGAATGCCCTTAACATTCTTTAGCCGAGGGATCTTATCTATGGCTGCTACCCTTTTAGGGTCAATTCTTACTCCTTTCTTAGACACAATGTGCCCCAAAATTTTTCCCTCAGTGACCCCAAAGGTACATTTCTTCAGATTCAGAGATATCCAATACTCTAGAGAGCTAACAAATACCTTTTCCAAGTGCATACAATGATATTCCTCTTTCTTGGAGTAGGCAGTCAAGTCATATTGGTAGATAGCCATAAATAAAATAATAAAATAAGAAAAAGCTACATCCATAGCCCTCTAAAAAGTGGCACCTACATTTTTCAAACCAAATGGCATCCTTACATATACATAAGTGCCCCATGGAGTGGTGAATGTAGTCTTATACTGCTCAAATTCCTTTACTTTCACTTGGTTATAACTGAAAAATCCATCCATCATTGACAACGGCTCATAGCCGGTCACCTTCTGCAACATTGCTTCCATGTTTGACAATGGATAATTGTCCTTCAATGAGGATATATTCAAATTCCTAAAGTCAACACATAACCTTATATCTCCATTCTTTTTTCTAACAGGTACTAGGTTGGATACCCATGAAGAATGTCTGATGGGCTTTATGATGCCAACATCTCTTAACTTTACCAACCCCTCTTGCATCTTCAGAGCTAAAGTAGGATTAATTGGTCTTTGCTTCTTCCTGAAAGGATTAGCATTTTTCTTAAGAGGAATCTCATGCTAAAGCAATTCCTCCCTACAGGCTTTCAGGTCATCGTATGACCAAGCAAAGACATGCCTATACTTTCTCAGCAAAGAAATCATCATTGCCTTAACCTTTGGTTTCATCTTCTTTCCTACATACACTTTCTTAGGGGTATTTTTAGTCCCTAAATTTACTTCCTCCAGGTCCTCTGGATGAGCAACAGTTGTCTTAATCTTGCTTTTATCTTGACTATCAAAAACCATTTCAAGTGCTACAAGGCCTTTGGGGATTTTATTTGTCTTTATCTAGATGACCTCATTCCAAAATACTGTGTCCTTTCCATCTACATTTTCAACAAATCCACCAAAGTCAATCTCTTGACCTTCATATTCATCAATACATTTCAAAAATTTGAGAATATCCTCATCATCATTGAAAATATGTTAGTTGTGCACATTGTCAGGAATGGAAGGCCTTGACTGTACCTCTACCTTAGAGATACCTACAAAAGTTGTGTCATATGGTCTTAATGCAATGTTAGCAAGTAAATCATCTACCCTGTTTTGTCCTCTTTCCATCCAGTCAATTCCAAAAGCATCAAATTGCTCAATGGAATCCCATACACCATTTTTGTACTACTCTAGTTTGTTGTTCTTGCAAGCATACTTGGCCCTTACTTGGGATATCACAAGCTCATAATCTCCAATTACCATCAACTTTTTTATTCCATGCTTCTCAACTAATCTTAATCCCAGTAACAATGCCTCATATTCTGCCACATTACTCGTGCAGATAATAGATAAAGTGAAAGAGAATTTGTATGTATTGCCACTTAGTGACACCAACAATATCCCTGCACCCAATCCCTCCTTGAAACTTGCATCGTCAAAGTACATTTTCCAGAGTCCATCCTTGTCAGATAACCTTACAACCTCATTTTCTATAGGTGCAGGTCACTTATCCACTTCTCTTGATACTTCCTCAATCTTAAAATCACTGGTATCAATGTCAATAAAAATGATTGTATCATCTTTAGAAGCGTGTTCCAACATATGTAGCACCTTTGGCTCTCGTACCACTTGCACATCCTTACCATCAATAGGGAAAGTGGCATAAGACATGTCACACTGCATACTACCTCCCATGGATGTACTCCAGTTTTTGGATAGCAACATTCCATAATTGGGTGGGACATCAATTACTACCACACTCATCTTAAATTCCTTTTTTGGATATGTTGCTAATTTGTAAGGAAGTTCATTGATCACACCAATAACAGGGACTTCCCTTGAATCCAGAACATAGAACTTACCATGAGTGTTGTCTACCTTTAGTCCCAACGCCTCCATGATTTTGGTTGGCATGATATTATTGGATGCTCCAGAATCAATAATACATTTTTTTATAAAATTTCCCTCAACAATCAATGTGAGGAAAAATGGATCAATCTTCCTAGGACAAGCAGTCACTAAATTTCCTTGGAAGATATGAGGGATCTTAGTGATAACTCCCTCAATCTCTTTTTCTTTCTTACCATTCTCACTCACTTTGGGTGGAGTGGGCACCACTAATTCGTTACAGGCTATATTGATTAGGGCTACTGCCTTATGCTTATGTTCATTTATTCTCATTATTTCAAGAAAGGGAACAAAGACCTTTACTTGGATAAGTAATTGAAACATATCAATATGTGTGTACTTAGGAAATTCTATTGGGATCATACCTTGCTCTATGTTACTCTCCTTCTATTGATTCTTGGTTGTCTCGGCTCTAGGCTTGGCATCCTTCCTTGAAACTTCAGGATTTTTCTTTTGTGCCTTCATTTTTGCAACAGGGAACTTAGATTCTCCATTAGCTTTTGGCTTATCTACTTTCTTAGGCCAAATTTTATCTCCCCTATTTTACTTAGCTCTTATTGCTTCTGCTTTCCCATCAAATTTGTGATCTTTGCTTTTGGCATTTTGCTCCTTAATGAAAAGACTAGCAGGACTGCCTTGTTCACCACTAGTTGTTCTATTCCTTAGATGATATGAGCTTCCAGCTTGGGCAACTAAAGCCACAATATATCTTGCAATCTACTCATCTGAAGGTCTTCTCACTGACACACCATCTTCAATTTCTTCTAGATTCTATACTTCAGTATCACTGTCAGCATCCTCATTTGAGAGAACCTGCTGGTGATATGTACTGGCAATTTTCCTTTGATCATCCACATCCATTTCATGAGACTCTATGTTAGATGAGTAGTCACTATTAGCTAAGTCAGAACCATCCATAATCATGTTTATGTCAATATCATCCTCATTTTCCTGGTCACACTCTTCAGGTGCATCTTCATCAACCTCAACCATTTGTGCAACTGCACATTGATGAAGAGAATGTGGCATTTGGAAAACCATGCACCAAGGGGTGTTATTAGCAAAATTTCCTAAATTCTTCTATAGTGGATCCGGATGAACTTTATTCTGAGTATTCCTCTGGTTATTAGGAACAGGCTTCCCATTATACCAATTGGTATTATATGGGTGATCCTATAGCCAAGGAGATCTTTCATTCCTTTGATAGTTTTTTGACCGAACCTTGTCTTTCCTTGCAATTTTTTCATTTATAGTCTTCATGAAACTATCAATCTTATCCTCAAGAGTACCACCTTTAGTACCAAAATTTTATCCTCCTTTTTTGGATTTTTGAAGAGTTTTGCATCGTCTCTTCTGCCAACTTTACCAGTTTCCCTACTAATATTCTCAATGTGTTCTACCATTTTGTAAGCCTCCCTCAATGTATAAGAATTATTATCCAACATGTGGTAACTCATCTTCACATCAAAAGCATTACAATAATTTACCAAGCACACATTTCCATTCAATTGCAAATGAGGAGGAAACCTCTTCCTAGCCTTTTGGAACCTTGTATTAAAATCAACCACAGACTCATTAGAATCTTTAGCAATGTTATTAAATTGATTAAAAAAAAAACTTGAATAAGTCTTGTCACCATATTTCTCTCTAAATACCCTTTTGAATTCCTCCCAAGAGCCAATGCTCTCGGCAGGAAAACTCCTATACCACTCTCGAGCATCTTCAATGAGAGACTGCATAAACAACTTTATCATGACGTCCTCTCCTTCTACCTCAAAGTCATCCATAAAATTTGCAAATGCTTTGAGACAGTCTTCACCACTCAAGGAATTGTTACCAGAGAATCTAACTAGAGCAGGTCTGAAATCTTCAGGGAAAGGGTTAGGGTAACTAGGTATTCCAGTGAAACACAACTGTTGGTATCTATCTACTTGCAATGGTCTTCTAGTGTTTCTGTCCCTATGAGCATTTCTAGACTCATCATACTTTTGGCTATTAGATCAATTATTGTCCTTTCCTTTTCCCTCTCCATCATTACCACCACTTTTCTTTTTTCCCTCATCATCTTCAAAATAGGAATTCTTGTTCTTATTATCTCCTCCACCTCCACCACATTGATCTACACCACCACCTCCACTGGGATTATGTCCTTTAGAATTATTCTTTTGTGACTCACTACTATTCTATCCAGAGCTCGAAGCTTCTAGAGTTAGTGTGGATATTTTAAGGAAAGCAATCTTCTTAGTTATTTCTGCATTAGCAACTTCTATTTCAGTTTTTATGAACTCTTCTTGCAGTTTTTCATTTACCAACTGCAATTTGAAGAGTTCAGGATCTGGGGGTGTAGTGGATGGAGTTGGATCAATCTTAGCATTATTGATGGGGGTTTTAGTAGATGAAGTATAGGTATTTGTATTGGTGTTGGTATTGGAGGTATTAAAGGTAGTCTTATTTGTATGATCAACGGGTTTCTTCCCATGATCTACAAATGATGTTTTCTTAGCAGTATTAGAAGGATCTAAAGCTTTGGTAGTTAAAACAGATGTGGTATAGGTACTAGCAACAGAGGTCCCCATTTGAACTATCTCTTTAGGATTTTTATGAGTAATCTTAGCAGTAAACTTAGAGACATTCTCTTCAAAGGCCTTCCGCCTAGTAGCATCTTCTCTCATATTCTCTATTTTTTATTTCTGAGCATCTCTCTCAAGTTGCTTAACTCTAATCCTATCTTCCTTCTCCTTCAACCCCTTTTGTCTATTCTTCTCTTCTTGCTTAAGCCTAAGTTATTCCTCTTCTAAGGCTTGCATGTCTTTGTCTATGTCTTCCTCATTTTCTAAGACATCTCCAAGCTCACTCAGTGTAGGAGTATAATAGGTCTAACCAATTGGGTCTTCCTCAAGGGAAATGTGCACTTCCATATTAGGAGATTCTCCCCTCGGCTTGAAATTTCCTCCATTACAAAATAGACCCAACTCCTGGGGTTAAAGGTTTTGAGAACTTCTTACTACTATCCCAAAATCCCCATCTATCCTCTTCTCTTGAGATGTTAAGTTCATTATCAAACACTTTCTCAACAAGAAAAATTCAACCTCACATGCCTCTTCATGGGTACTTGCACTATTTACTTCATAATTGAAAGTAGGAGATGCTTCAACAAGGGATTCAACAGACTTGATTCAGTAGTTTTCTTCACCCATGTTGGTTGCTTGTCTTTTGCAAGCTCAGGCTGCTTATCCTTTGCAGGTTCAAACTCCACTTTCTACTCAGGATGCTTCTTTGTGTAACTTCTGGTCTTCTTCATGGTGTCAAATATATCAAAATCCTTCTTCTCACGTTCTCTTCAAGAATTTATCTTTACATTGGTATACGAGACTTTAGAGTTGCCACCCAAAATGCTGGGAAATAGGAAGTGATTGCACTTTGACTTGGTATTTATAATTTTAGAAAAGACTCTGAACATAACCTGACAAAATGTAACTGAATTAACTAGGACTTGATGCATAAGACTAGACATGGCTTATGTGCTACAATTTTGAACCAATTATTCTTCAACAATGAAGAATAATATAATATCGAATCTGACTGTACCAGATCTGGACTAGAGACTTTGGACTTATCAAATCCCCAGTAGAGTCGCCAATCTATTGGTTATTTTTTAAGAACCAAATTGATCTTCAGAAATACCTACAGACTTTTCCATTTCCAATACTTAGTAATCTAAAGGGATTGGCCAACGAACAAGTAAAAGCTACAAAACTTCTACTCCTACTCTTTGGGATCTATGAAACCCAAGAGGTTGATCCCACAATGTATATTCAAGATTACATCTGACTAGCATTTAAATACATTGTAAACAATAGATAATTCTCATATAATTACTCAACAACACAGAGTATCAAAAGAGTTAGCAGTTCTCTTCAACAACACCCTACACTTGGAGAATGAGAAAAGTGACATTCATCACAACATGACTACAATGGTAATTCATTTGAAAGATTTGTAAATAAAGAGTGATTTGCTGATAAAATGACCCAAGAACTGAATTGTGAGTAACCCACCAAAACCAATGCCTTATCCTAAACATGGAGTCAATCTTAACCTATGCAATTTGATAAAAATTCAACAATAACAACTTATAGTTTAAGAAATACTGCATTACAACACTTCCCCATAATATTCTCAACCACTACTTCTTGAAGATATCCTAGCACATAGTTCATACAAGTCAACAATCTCATTCAAGCAATTACACTAATTCATTGAATTAATAAGCAAGAATGAAATTCCACATCCACTATAAAGCAATGGAGACAAATCAACACAACACTTGATCATATTCATTCATAACTCGTAGAACAATTACAAAGGAGAGACAATGGCCATGAGATTTGCATCATTCTATATTGTATTTGCTATCCTGTTATCAAATTACATACATAGCTATAAACTCATAACTTAAGACAAAACTCAAAATATGCTCTATATTTCCTCTACAATTCACTGTGTCAATTGCATTTCAACCAATCTCGTACTTCTAGCCCTAAATTCTTTCTTATAGAAATGAAAGAGAAAACAAGCCTCAGGCCAGAAAGAGCACATATCACAACACTATTGGACCGTTGTAACAAATATTGCCTTTCAATTACATTTGAGCCTTCAGGTGGTGGGAATAAACATAAGGCAAGAATAACCCTCATCCGTTGCAAAGATCTGATCCCACCTTTAAAAGGCATCATTTATTTGTTACAACATCTTCAAAATATTCTCCATGCACTCAAAAAGTGTCCTCCACGGGAAATTCGAGTCAACAAAATTTAAAAAGTATGAAAAGCAAATAAATAAACAAATATTGATTTTTCCACATCAACATTTTATGCCACTCATTTTATGTTGAGGAGAGAACAATATTTTTTGCAATACTTTATCAAAATCCGAATCTGCACTATTTTTAGGCTATGCATTGTTTCTCTCCTATCTGTCACTCATCATATAAGTTATCATCCCCTTACAAGCTTACTCTATATACTTCTCCAACCAGATGGTATATTCCTCCTCAATGGGCCACTTCGCATCCAATAAACTTTGTACCTTTGTACTATGTTGAGTATATCTAGCATCAATTGATGCTCTGGTATCTCTAACAAAAGTATCTATTTTTGTTTCAATCTCCATCAACATATCAATATTTGAATTCAACAAGATGTAATCAGTCACAGTTACTACCATCTTAGTCATTTTGAGCATATCTCCCAGATCACTCCTCCATGTGTCAAATGGTTGTAACTCATTCTTATGATTCAATATTAGAGGCATACCACACTCCTCCATCTCTTTGAATATTTTTAGCTTACCTTGGAGTTTCATACCAAGCTTTCCATGAAAGGTTGTTATCTCATTTACCAAGTCTACAACTTGTAATATTTCAGGGATATTCGTAGGTGCCTCAGGATCCTCCTTCATTTTAGGCATCATTTCTTTTAGAGCACCTACCCTAGTAATCCACTTGCTCCATTCATTCTTGAAGGATTCCTGGACTTACAAATACTTTATGTTTGCTTCATGAATGCTTTTATAGGCAGCCCATACACTATCAGCTCTATTGACCAACTTGGTCACCCTATGTTTCAATACATCCTCAAAAATGTCATTTGCCACCTTAACAATTTCAAATTTAGCCTTTTCGACATTCTCCATTTCAACCTTTAACTGATTATTCAAATCAATGATTCTCAAGGCCAGGTCTCCCTGTCCTGTGTAAACAAGTCTGAAGAAGAAGAAAATGATAAAGATAGTGTCCTCATTGAATGGCTAGCCTGAATAGTGGCTCTCATCTTGTTTATCTCATCCAAGGCCTTATTACACTCTTTCACCAAAGAATCATATTTCTTCTGAGAAATTTGAGTTGTGCCACACTAAGCATTGCAACATGAGTAGTTAACTTAGCTACTTGGATAGGTGTTATATTTGTGGCTCTCTTCACCACCAAGGAACCCATAACCTCTTTAATAGGCCTAGTGAACTCATGCTTTCCAGTATTGGGTTCCATAGACCAGATTGCAAGAGTATGCAAGACTATATCTAGATCCAAACACCTTGTCTTCAAACTGCTCCTCTAATATTGAAGCCTGAGGGTCTCTTCTTACTGCATCATATGCGATGGCTGAGGTGATAGTGCATCATGGAAACACCATGAATCCACTATCTTTAACACTTTTCCTAGCTTCAACAAGAGTGATAGCTGTAATCTTAGCCTTGATCTTTTATTCCTCTGCCTTCTCTGCCTCTTCCTGTTGAGAAGGTTCAACACTAGCCCTTGCTTGTTGAAGCCTTTCTTTTATCTCTTTGCTCCTCTGCTGAACCATAAACTGCTTGAAGTCCTCATATTGTACAAACTTATCATTTGCAAGGAACTCATCACAATCCTTGATCCTGGGATCATCATCATTCTTTTCATCATATTTCCATTGAATAATTCTATCTAGGGGAACCTTTGAATTAAGAGCTTCTTCAATATTAGGGGGAGGGAATTTTTTCTCCACCTCCTCATCACCAAGCACATGCTCTGCTGTTTGTTCCTCCCTAACTTATTGGACATCTGCTAGCTGCTTTGGAACATCCATGACCTGAGGTTGTTGTTCTAGGAGAGCCTGTGCTCTCTCAACAACTTCTTTCACCTTTACCTTGAAATTGTTGAAAATGAAGGTAAATTATGTAGCTTAATACTTTGTAAAACTATTATACTACTGATCTAAATATGCTTTTCCTTTGTTATAGATTCTTTGTGGGTGATTATCTGATTAATTCATTTTATCATTTGTAGAATGAAGACAGAAGTCATAGAAGAATTAGACAGGATATTAAAAAGATACACAAGCATATATCGTGGAGAAACCCTTTCAGGAAAAAACTCCACCAAGAATTAATCTATTATTCAATCTCTGAAGTAGATTACAATAGCTCCAATTCTTGCTTGAGAATGCTTCTTTTTCCTTCACCAAATCTTCTTCACAACTTGCAATAAAATTGATACAAACTCTCTTCAACTTGCTTGAGATATATAGGCAATAATCAACCTTGTAAACTCCAAAAGAGTTACAATTACAAAGCTCAATCCTTATCTCTTAAAAGGTATGCCTATCTCTTCCAAGTAGATTTTAACCATGAAGAACAATGCCAAATCATCATCTTCATGCATTTGGGAGTCCCAAACTAAAGTAGCAACTCAACCTTTGTTCTGTAAATATCTTCAAGGATTTTCCTCAAAGTAAGCGCCCAAGAGTGGGCCCACTTAACTTAGCCTTCTAAAAGATCTTAACATGCAAAGGAGTTAATTCCAAGAAGCCAACTTGGGCACCCAAAGTTGGTCCAAGTCATTTTCTGTTAACTGAAACATCTCTCTCCACCATTCATGCAAGAATGGTCATCCCCTGTTAACTGAAGGAAGTTACTTGTTATCTGTCATGCAACTCAAGTCATTAGTCATGCATTCCAAGTTAACTAAAGTCAACTAGAATTCAACTAAAACTAACCGAAGATAACTGAACCATAACTGAACTGAACTAAACTAAACTAAACTAAACTAAACTGATTCTGAACTGAACTAAACTTCATGCATGTAAACATCAAACCCTAACTCCTAGGATCTTTACATGCATTCAAAAGTGTTATCTTTTACTCCAAACAATTAAATCAACTCAAGGTGAGTTCCACCTTCCATGTGGGTGCCCCATGTGCTCCTATTATTTAGGAACTCATCTTGGACACCCTCACATGCTCCTTACAAATGTCAATTAACATGATTATTTCATCCAAAATTAATCTCTCTCTAATCCTAGTGTTTGAGAACACTTTCCAAGGACTTAGGAGACACACGAAATAAATAATGTTTAGGATTGCAATTAAATGACATCCTATTTCCAACAAAAATCACCATTTTGGTAATCTCTTAGCTTTGTAAAATCTCTTTCAAAAGGATCCTCAATTACATCATAGGGGCTCTCATAGAAAGCATTCCTCCTTATGATGCTCTCTTCAATGTCCATTATGGCTGTCCGCTCCTTTCTAGATTTAACAACCTTGCAACCTGAGGTTATTCACCATGATTCCAAATTTCTCATACCCTTCAAGGGTAGTAATTTCAAAGTAAGAAAAATAACATTGGGGACTCACCACAATACCTTTCTTAGGCTTTTTGAACAATTCATAATCCATAAAATCAACCTACCACATTAGTTCCATAAAATCCAATTGGTCATAAACATATAGAGGAAAACAATGTGGTGCCACCTTAGACCCATACGCCCTGATCCTAGTATACTTTGAGTGCAAAAACCAATTTTCCCAATTATGCTTTGCAGTTGATCCCTCTATATCCATTGGGCACATGATATTTTTGATTGCTGGAGAGAGCATGTGAACAAGTGCCACACCCAAACTTTCCAAGATACCAAACCTTATGACATTAGCAAACATGAAGTAGTTGGAATGGGGACAATCCTGGTCCCAAATATGTGTCCACATTTGGACCGACAAAACATTATTCTCATTGTCCCTCAATCTCAATTTCAACTTTCTTTTCCAACTATAATCACCCTCATATAGCAGCATATGCATCAACAAAGAATAGGCATAATCAAAACCAGTGTTCCGATTATGAACCTGTATATCTGCTATCATCACCAATAGGTCAGGGGCTATCCTCACCTCAAAATTTTGAGCCAACACTTGATTTAGGAAATAATAGGTGTTCCTAAAATAATCCACAAAATCTTCACATTCAAAAGGCTCAATATCCTTAGGGAGAAATCTCTCCTTACTCCTTCTATGTCGAACAACCAATCTATTTCTGTATGCAAATTTGTTATACTCATATTCACCATATAGATATGTTCGCTTAATTTTTATAGTATAATTAGGATTCAACCCAAATATCTCCACAACCTTATCCCTTGTCACCTCCAGGATTACATCTCCATTTTCCCTCCTAATTGTTCTGTCAACGGGACTATAGTGCCTAGCCAACTCCATCATCACATCCACTTCTACGAACACATTGGGTTCCACCAGCTTCTCGAGGTTGAGCCCCCATAAGTAACATGTCAGCTTCTTAGAATTATGTTTGTTAAAAGCATATAGGAATAATTGTCATCCACTCTAAGGCTGGGCCAACTCTCCAATTTCACTAGCATTGTCAATTAGTCTGGTTGTCATGAAAAACCTGACCCGTAGGTCTCTTGGTAATTCGTGACCCTCCCCCCTTTACTTCTCTAGAGGCCCCCTCCATGAACCTTTCTTGTTCTTTCCTTGCACTTTTGGACTTAGTAGACGCCGCGTGGGTACTTGGCCTTGTTGTATGTTGTGGATGTGTTACTGATATGTGGTTGTCATTGATGTCAACACTATTAGAATTTAGTGTATTGAAGGCTGTATATGTTGAGGATATTGAGAAAATTGTTAAAGGAAGAGTTGCAGGTTTCCAATGGAACAATGATGGTCAAGAAGGTGTCTTGTTTTATAAGTTGAAGATTAGTTGTTGTGGACTAAAGGGTTTATGTTTGAGAGAGTCTAGATCATCTACTGGAAGTTTCAGAGGTCCACGTGAATATTTGATCTTGTTGTGGTTTGACAGTGTTTCTGTGGTCTCTATCAGTGTTCTTGATTAAAGTTGGTATAATTCTGGTAATTCTAGTTGTTGCAGATGTTTCTCTATTGTTTCTTGGTGTTCTTGGATGTTTCTAGATCATGCCCTATCTTTTTGGTATGTCCACATTGATCGGTGTGCTCGTGGTCAAAGATTTTTCTTCATATGTTCAATTTTTCATGTTTTTGGCCGACATGATGGTGGTAGTGTGTTGTGGATTTTCGAGGCAAAATTATTTGAATTATTTTTGTGTTGGAGTTGTTAATTTAGGTCCCAACTATGTTGTGGCCGACCTTGGTGGATTCACATTGAAAATTTATTTGTAAATTTGGGCCAACATTGTAAATATGTTTTATTTTTCTAGCCGACTAAGTTGTTGATGTAATCTTTTGTTGCAGATATATAAGAGCGATTGTTTCATTGGTGTAAAGTGTGCTCGGTGTGCTCCCATGTGTGTATGTGTAAATATCATTCGATTACAGAGCAGAGTGTGAAGAATATTGAGCGAAGTGTGAAGAAGTTTGAGCAAAGAGTGAAGAAGGTTTTTCTGTGCTTAATTGGAACTGTAATTAGGCTTGTGCAGAAGCTATTTTATCAATTCATAATTTGGATGGTTTTAATCCAAACCTTTCTTTGGACATTGAGTCCTCTTTTTTATTTGAGTAGTGAGCTCCAGGCAGTGTGCCTGAATGCATGTGCATTCCTATTATTTCTCATTATACTTTTAACAAGGTATAATATTGTGTACTGACCTCCACCGTTGTTTTTCCCCTAACACTGTTTCCACGTAAAAAAATATTGGTGTTCTCTGTCTCTCTGATGTGTTGATTATTTTTGGTTAATTGCTTATTCATCAGATCTGAGACTAAGTTTAGTAAAGTTTGAAAAGTTTAAATTTCTGTGACAACTGATTCACCCCCCCTCTCAGTTGTCTATCCTTGTTTTTCCAACAATTGGTATCAGAGCATGTATATGGAAAGGTCATGGTTACCTTTTCCATTGATGTCAAAGGGGGAGAAGTGCAATGTGAAAAATATTCCGTGGAGAAGAGCTTTGTGGGAGAAGAGTAGTTGAGAAGAAGAGTCAGAATCTAAGGAGAAGTAAGTGTGTTGGGTTGATGGTATTTTTTGCATCATGTGTTGCCATCAATGCCAAAGGGGAATATTATTGGATGTGTTGTTGATATGTGGTTGTCATTGATGTCAACACTATTAGAATTTAGTGTATTAAAGGCTGTATATGTCGAGGATATTGAGAAAATTGTTAAAGGAAGAGTTGTAGGTTGCCAGTGGAACAGTGAAGGTCAAGAAGGTGTCTTGTTTTGTAATTTGAAGATCAGTTGTTGTGGAATAAAGGGTTTATGTTTGAGAGTATCTAGATCATCTACCGAAAGTTTCAGAGGTTCGCGAGAAGATTTGATCGTGTTGTGGTCTGATAGTGTTTCTATGGTCTCTATCAGTGTTCTTGATTAAAGTTGGTATAATTCTGGTAATTCTAGTTGTTGCGGATGTTTCTCTATTGTTTCTTCTTGGATTTTTCTAGATCGTGCTCTATCTTTGTGGTATTTACACATTGATCAATGTGCTCGTGGTCGAAGATTTTTCTTCGTATGTTCAATTTTTCATGTTCTTGGTCGACATGATGGTGGTAGTGTGTTGTGGATCTTCAAGGCAAAATTATTTGAAGTCTTTTTGTGTTGGAGTTGTTAATTTAGGTCCCCACTATGTTGTGGCTGACCTTGGTGGATTCGCATTGAAAATTTATTTGTAAATTTGGGCCGACATTGTAAATATGTTTTATTTTTTTGGCCGACTAAGTTGTTGATGTAATCTCTTGTTGTGGATATATAAGAGTGATTGTTCATCGGTGTAAAGTGTGCTCGGTGTGCTCCCATGTGTGTATGTGCAAATATCATTCGATTGTAGAGTAGAGTGTGAAGAAGACTGAGCGAAGTGTGAAGAAGTTTGAGCAAAGAGTGAAGAAGGTTTTTATTTGCTTAACTGGAACTATAATCAGGCTTGTGCAGAAGCTATTTTCTCAGTTCACAATTTGGATGGTTTTAATCCAAACCTTTCTTTGGACAGTGAGTCCTCTTTTGTATTTGAGTAGTGAGCTCTAGGCAGTGTGCCTGAATGCATGTGCATTCCCATTATTTCTCATTATACTTTTAACAGGGTATAATATTGTGGACTGACCTCCACCATGGTTTTTCCCCTAATAGGGTTTCCACATAAAAAAATCTTGGTGTTCTCAGTCTCTTTCATGTGTTAATTGTTTTTGGTTAATTGCTTATTCATCAGATTTGAGACTAAGTTTAGTAAAGTTTGAAAGGTTTAAATTTCTGTGACAACTGATTCACCCCCCCTCTTAGTTGTCTGTCCTTGTTTTTCCAACAGGCCCAGGGTTAGATGCAGTTAGTGGCTTCAGCTTAATCATGGATGAGACATTCTAGGTTTTAAGCCTTTTAACCCCTTTTGATTTGGTTTCCTCTTAGGTCTAATGTTGGATTCACTTGGTTCTGGCTCACTCATACTTGCAAAGTGGTAGGATAAGGGTTTACAATTATCTCAATTAAAAAGACCTACCCTAGTATGAAAACTTAAGACACAACTTTCAGAACAAAGTATTCCCATACTTTACACAATACTCATCACCCCTATTGAAGATACACAATTGAATAAAACATAAGCTAATTACCTCCCAAACTCCCTACTACCCTTTCAGAATCGCATAAATGAGCATTTTGGGCAAGAAGAGGTACAACAATTTGCTTACCTAGGTGATTGACTGATACAATTGCTGTTGTAATTGCTTGTTGGAGCTTTCCATTGCTTCTTCAACTTTTGGCTTTCTTCTCTAGTCCTGAGCAGTTCCAAATGTCTGAAAAACAATCTAGCTACCTTCTTTATGGCCAAAAAATGGAACATATCACCATTAATGTTCGATAGAAAGCTCACACGAGTGAACTAACATTTAGCCGTTCATATTCAAACCCTGACCGTTGATTATTTCATTTTAAAACCGCATCAATGGCTCCCCTTTTAGCTCCCTACTTTCTTTCTTGCTTTAAAAAATGTACTCAGGATTCTGCCACATTGTCCTTTATTTTGTAGCCATCACTCATTACTGACACACTTCACCTTTCAGAAGTCATATTAGCGATGCTAGCATCTGCTCAATGAAATCTCAGCCTTTGAATTTATGGCCCATCCTCAATCATGTTCATCACTCACCGCGTATTGTAAATTCATGCCTCAAACTCCAGATCTCATCAATGATCAGAGATAAGGTGATAGAACAAGATTTAGACATGTGCACCTACGTGAAAATAAAAGGCACAAAAGACATCGCTCATAAGAGTAATTCAAATCAGCGAAAGAAAGATTGAACAAAATGACTTCATCACTCATCGCTAATTTGAAACTCAAATCTTGGAACAAATCCATGATGAGCAATAGGATAGAATATGAAGAGTGCTAAGGGTCATCGCACATCACTAATTCTCATCATAAAACCTTCAAGCAATTAGTGATGAAAAGGAAACCAACGAACACACGTAGAACACTTGCATCATGTATCGCTAATACAAAACCCAATATTCAAAACCCATCTGTGATACGCAAAAAAGAAAGGAATACTGCTCATCGCTCATCGCCAATTTGAACAAGTTGACCACACACCCATCTGCAATGAGTGATGAAAATGAAATCCTAGATGTCATTGCTTGTCGCTAATTCAAAAAAAAAACTCAAGAGCAATTAGCGATACGCGAAACCTTTTAGAGAAACAAGAACATCACTCATCACTAATACAAATCAAAATTTCTCAAAGCCATCCACGATGCATGAAACCAAGGGAACACCGCTCATCACTCATTTCCAATTTACATTTACATTTCAAAAACTACTTGTGATGAGCGATAAAGGGAAGCGATGGATGAGACTTAAGTGAAAACTATTTAGCACGTTCCTGCAAGTTGTTTTAAGAAAGGGACCGCCTAGGACACAATATAAAAGGCCTCAAAAGACTAAGAACATATTATTTCAAAGGATGTAAAGGCCAAATAAGGTCAATTGATAAACCCTATAAAATATAAGAATGACAAACCTAGGCTCAAGGGACCGGTTACTCCATGAAATCAAATGACATAAGATGTTTTAACATGACCGGAAATAGGCAGTAGGAGGTCAACAAAAAATTAGAACCTTGGAATAGATGCGAGATTGAGGATTATTTAAGAAGGGCTCCACGTAACACAAAACCCCAAGCCCCAAGGATGGAACAAGAAAAATTTTGTAGGATAATAAATGGAACCAGAATAAAACTCAGGGGTTCCATTAGTGTTAACGGGAAAACCTTGACGTGTCAAAAGAAAACCTTGACGTGTTAATGAAAAACAATTTTGGATACAGTATTTGCATGATCAGCTGCCACATACCAACAATCTCCCACTTGGAGACTGATCAGGCTCCACACCAAACAATCTCCCACATGGAGACTGATCCTGGATGACACCATTGCACTTGTAGCTCCATTGGATTACTGGTTTGGCTGGTTTATTATGTCCACCATTATCATTCGTGAAGGCCAATGAAAAATGATGAGGAAATTAGTTTCTCCTGTGTAATTTCCTTTGTGAACATATCTACAAGATTCTCATTTGTGTGAATTTTCTCTAGCTTCAACTATCCATCCTCCAAATCTAATCAGATGAAGTGGTATATGAGCTGTATGTGCTTAATTTTTGAATGCAAAGTTGAGTTCTTAGCAAGATGAATGGCACTCTGGCTATCAGTGTACAAAGGGATATCTTCTTGTCATTGTCCCAATTCCTCCAGAAAATGTTGTAACCAAATCATCTCCTTGTTAGCTTTTGTAGCAACAACAAACTCAGCTTCAGTGGTTGAAAGCACAACAACCTTTTGCAACCTTGAAATCCAAGTAACTGCAGTATTGCCTATAGTAAAACCATACCCTATAGTACTCCTCCTACTATCAATATCATCCGCCAAATCAGAGTCAACATATCCTTTTAGAGCAGAATTTGTTCCTCCAAAACATGTTTCTTTGAAGTAGTACATCTCAAATATTGGAGAACCCATTTTACCGCATTCCAATGTTCCATTCCCAGATTGCTCATATACCTGCTCACAACTCCCACTGCATGTGCAATATCTGGCCTTATGCATACCATTGCATACATCAAGATACCAAATGCTGATGTATATGGTATCTTAGACATTTTGTCTTCATCCTCTTGTGTCTTTGGACACATCTCCTTAGTCAACTTAAAATGACTAGGCAAATGTGTACTAACTGCTTTTGCATTTTGCATGTTAAACCTTTTCAACACCTTCTCTACATACTCACTTTGAGACAAAAATAATTTTATGTTTGTCCTATCCTATTGATCCTCATACCAATGATTTGTTTTGTTGCACCCAAATCCTTCATAGACAATGAATTTTCTAATTTCTACTTAAGTTCATTAATATGTTACATATTAGACCTGACAACAAGCATGTCATCAACATAAAGCAATAGGATAATATAACTCCCATTACCTAATTTCTTAAAATAAACACAATAATCAGAATGAAATCTTTTGTAACCTTGTTCAACCATAAAACTATCAAATTTCAAATAGCATTGCCGAGGTGCTTGTTTCAAGCCATACAAACTCTTCTTTAACCTACACACAAATTCCTCCTTACCCTTGACCTCATATCCCTATGGTTGATGCATGTATATTTCCTCTACCAAATCCCCATGGAGAAATGTTGTTTTCACATCCATCTGTTCAAGATGCAAGTCTTCCGTAGCCACAAGACTTAGAATAGTTCTAATAGAAGTCATATTTACAACCAGAGAAAATATTTCATCAAAATCTATACCTTTTTTCTGTGCAAAACCTTTTACCACAATTCTGGCCTTATATCTTTTCTTCCTTCCATCTTCTTCCTTCAACCTATAAACCCATTTATTTGGAAATTCTCTTTTACCTGTAGGAAATTGGACTAAGTCCCAATTTTGATTCTGTAGTAAGGAATTCATTTCCTCTTTCATGCCTAGCTCCCACTGCTTTTTGGTATCTACCTGCATTGCTTCTTCATAACCTTCAGGTTCACCAGAATCAATTAATAATATAGAATATAAGGATGGAGAAAATATTTCTGGAGGTCTCGTTATCCTTATAGAACATGTAACACTTGTAGGAGTCTATGGGATAACTTGTTGAGCATCAGATACCACTAGCATTTTATTTTCTAGAATTTCATCCAACACCACATATTCCTTTTTGGCCTGTTCATGCTTCTTTTCCTGCAGTTGATCCTTATACATGACCTTCTCATTTAATATAACATCTCTGCTCCTAATGATTTTATGATTTTCATAATCCCATAACCGATAACCAAATTCATCTACTCCATATCTAATGAAGGTACATTTTTTAGACCTAGCCTCAAGCTTGGTTTTATTTTCAATATCCACATGGAAAAAAGCTTCACAACCATAGGTTTTAAAAAATGAGTAGTTTACCTTTTTACCTATCCATGCCTCCTCTGGAATGCCACCATTTAAAGGATTTTAAGGTCCCCTGTTTATTAAATAAATAGTAATATGTACAACATCTGCCCAAAACTGTAAGGGTAGTCCAACATGCAATGTCATGCTCCTTGCACGCTCCATAGTGGTCCTATTCATCCTCTCAGACACACCATTTTCTTGTGGGGTTCTAAGAACCATTTTTTTCCTATAGATTCCATTATATGAATGGTAATTTTCAAATTCTCTCTTGCAATACTCGCCTCCATTATCAAATCTGAGACACCAACTTTTTTCCTGTCTCATTCTCACCCAAAGCTTTCCACTTTTTAAAAGTTTCAAATACTTCTGATTTTTGTTTTAGGAAATACACTCATGTTTTCCTAGTTGCATCATCAATAAAAGTAACGTAATAGAAAGAGCCAACAAGAGAAGATACTTGAGATGGTCCCCATACATCTGAATGAACAAGCTCTAATTTCTCACTCTTCTTCTCTTTCCCAACTTTGAGAAATCAAACTCTTTTATGTTTTCCATAAACATAATTTTCACAGAACTCCAAGTCAATCTACTTCAGACTTGGTAGAAAATTTTTGGAGTGAAGGATCTTCATCCCTTTCTCACTCTTGTGCCTAAGTCTATGATGCCACAATTTAGTTTTTGTCCCTTTAGCAAGTGCTATAATTGTCTCAGTAGTAACTTTTTCTGTAGCAACTAAGGTAGAATAAGTATTACCAGTACACAAATACAATGTGCCTACCTTTTCACCTTTAGCTACTTCTAATGCACGTTTAGTGACCTTCCAGACTTTGTCTGAAAAGGTAACTATGCAACCTTCATTGCCTAGTTGTCTTGCAAAAATTAAATTCCTTCTCAAATTTGGAACATGTCTTACCTCATGTAGCTATAAGGAAGATAAGGTAGTGGAACAACTTCCTACACTAGTCTTGAGAGGAGAATAATGAATTTTTTTTACAAATTTTTAACAGTTAAAGAAACTTAAACAAAAATAAACATAAATATCATGCATACCATGACACAGTGATTTACATGGGGAAAACCCTTTCAGGAGAAAAACCCCACACTCCAAAAGCTTCCCAATATAATATTCAGTAAATCACAAAGATTACAATATACTTGGAGAGCAAGCTTCTCATAGAAGTATCACCACTCAGAGATCTAGAGACAACACGACTGCTATCAGACTCTTCAAATACATCACCGTCTCTCTTTACCATAGCCGTAATACAATGCCCTCATAAAATAGGGTTACATTCTAGGGCAAGATAGACCAACAAAATATCCACCATTAGATCTAAAACCTAATAATTAACGGTCTAGATTTACAATGTATCATTTATCTACTGTATATCGGCCATTTTAGTAGTTTCTTGAAAAAGTTAACAAAAAATTATTTACACACATCCCACTGCTCCCCCTTGATGCCATTGTATATTACACCTATCAATGTACAAGAAAAAAGAAAAAAGACAATATATATATATACATATATACATATATATATACATATATACATATATACATATATATATACATATATATATATACATTTATACATATATATATATATACATATATACATATATATATATACATATATATATATATCCTATCAACAATAACTATTCAACAATAACATTTATATAATTGTAGGATTGAGACATAATTTACCAAAAAATCTCCCACTTGTCGAACACCTTGCAAGAGAAACGAGAGGAAGTAAACATTGTCTCTTAATTGCTAGGGGCTAAAAGGCCCATAATCTCTGAACACCATCTGAACTTCTCTATGCTCATAGGATTAGTTAAACAATTAGCAACATTCATAAAAGTCTCTACCTTAACCAACTTCACCCTACCATATTTGACCATATCTCTAACAAAATGAGACTATACATCAATGTGCCTGGTCCTGGCATGAAATGTTAAGTTCCTAGCTAGACATATCACACTCTGACTATCACAATAAATTGTTGCCACACCTTGTTTTATTCCAATATCTGAACACAGTCTCTTAAGCCAAATGGCTTCTTTACAAGTATGAGTAGCTGTCGTATACTCTGCTTTAGTAGTAGACAAAGCAACCACAGCTTGTCGCTTACTCATCTAACTGATTGCACCACCGAATAATGTAAACACATAAGCACTAGTGGATCGTCTACTATCAATATCACCTACCCAGTCTGAATCCACTTAACCATGAATATCAAGGGGAATATTTTCTTTAGTCACATTACTATGATAACATAAGGAGTAATCTAAGGTACTGTGCAAATATTTGAAAACCCTTTTAACTACATCCCAATGAACTCTACCAGGATAAGACATATATCTGGAAATAACTCCCACTGCTTGGGTAATGTATGATCTAGTACAAACCATAGCATACATCAAGCTTCAAACCGCACTCTTGTAAGACACTCTACTCATGTCTGCCATCTCTGATGGAGATGTTGGACAATATAAAATAGATAACTTTGTTCCAATAGAAAGGGGAACACACAATGGTCTACAATCCTGCATGTTAAATATCTGTAAAATTGAATTGACATACTTACTTTGGTCAAGCCATAGCTTTCTGTTCACTCTATCTCTTTTAAATTCCATCCCAAGAATGTGCCTAGCTGCACCAAGATCTTTCATTTCAAATTTAACAGCAAGTTGACATTTCAGTTCTGAAATCATACCTTTTCCTTTGCCAATAAATAACATATCATCAACATATAATGCAATAAACAGGAAATGATCACCATCAATTTTTTAATAAACACAATGATCTGATTTAGAACGCTCAAATCCCAAACTCAACACATATGTATCAAATTTTTGGTACCACATCCTAGGACTTTGTTTTAAGCCATACAAAGATTTCTTCATTTTGTAAACCAATTTACTTTTACCTTTCACCACATAGTGCTCTAGGTGTGTCATATAAATATCCTCCTCCAAGTGACCATGAAGGAAATCAATTTTCACATCCATTTTCTCAACCTCTAAATCATAAGCAACAACAATAGCAAGAAAAAATCTAATGGATGTCATTTTTGCAACAAGAGAGAATATCTCACCATAATCAACACCCTCAACTTGAGAGTAACCTTTTGCAACCAACTTTGCTTTGTACTTGTCAACACCTCTATCTGAACCAATCTTTTTCTTGAACACCCATTTGCAACCAACATGTTTTTGTCCTTTAGGAAATGGTACAAGATCCCATGTGTCATTCTTTTTCAAATATGCAATTTCTTCATCCATAGCAATCCTCCAAGATTTTGCATCATTCATACCTAATGCCTCTTTTATAGATTTGGGTTCATCAAAGTTAGTATTCAAAGCAAATATACATCTCCAATCATCAGGTGTATACCTTTTAGGTGGTTGTCTATTCCTTGTAAACCTATGAATAAGTTGAGTTGGAGGTTCTTCCTCCTCTTCTGAAGATCTAGAGTGAGATGAGATCTCCTCAACTTCTTGTCTATCCTTGGGCCTCAATTCAACTTTCTCAGGTGTGGAAGGAAATTGAATCACATATTCCTATTTACTTTGTTATGGATACAATGTAATAGAAGAAGGCTTAGTTTCTCTAAAAATAACACTTAAACTATATATTACCTTTTGTACAATAGGCTCCCAAAGCTTGTATCCTTTCAAACCATAACTATATCTGATGAAGATACATTTCATAGCCTTGTTCTCCAACTTTGTTCGCTTCTTCTTTGGCACATGTGCATATGCCTCACAACCAAAAACTCTAAAATGTCTTAATGAAGGCTTGCGACTCAACCATGCCTCTATAGGAGTCTTATCAACAAGAGCTAATGTAGGAGACCTGTTAATCAGGTAACAGGTAGTGGCAACAACTTCAACCCAAAACCTTTATTTTAGGCTAGCACCACTCAACATACTCCTAGCCTTCTCCATCAGTGTCCTGTTCATTCTTTCTGCAACTCCATTATGTTGTGGAGAATACAGAGTTGTCTTTTTTCTATGAATACCACAACCTTTACATAATCTATCAAAATCATTAGAGAAAAATTCACCGCCATTATCAGTCCTCAAACATTTTATTTTATTTCTAGTCTACAACTCAACCATTGCTTTAAATTCTTTAAATTGATTGAAAACTTTAGGTTTACTCTTTAGAAAATATACCCATGTCCTAATATAATCATCAATAAATGAAACATAATATGTGGATTTACCAATCGAAGGAACATCTATAGGACCAAACACATCATAATGAATAAGATCCAATACACCACAAGATTTATGAGAACTCGAGTAAAACTGAATGTTCCATAAATGCAATGCTCACAAAAATCTAATTCAAGATTACAATCAGAAAAACATTCAACAAGGTTTTTATTTTTCAAGGTCCTTAGACCCTTTTCTCCAATGTGGCCAAGTCTTTGGTGCCATAACATAGTTTTCTCTATAGGTAAATTTGTTTCAAAAGAAAGAGCACCCTTGGGTACCCAAAATCCATGACCATTTGCTGAAGGTGAAACCCTCACTTCTTCCATAGACTTACTTTTCATAGAAGTACTATTGCACTCAACAGTGCATGCATCAAGCTTATACAATGTGCTATATCTAACACCTCTAACAATCACCATAACACCTCTAGCCATCTTACATCTTGCATCAAAAAATACTACCTGCACACCAACATCTATTAGTTTGCTTATAGATAACATATTCATGCTAAACCAGGGATATGCAACACACCATTAATCCTTTTTACTCTACCATTAGGAAACCTAATTTTAACTTTACCACGACCAACAATGTCTAAATGAGAATCATCACCCAAGTAAACCTTACCTCCATCAAATTCTTCATATTTAGAAAACCAATCTCTATTAAAGGTCATATGGAAATATGCACCTGATTCTATTAACCATGCATCATTACCTGCATGAGTTGCCAAAGTTGCAATCAATGCATCTCCATCTTCCTTCTCGAACTCAAAATCAGAATCAAATTTCTTGTTTTTCTTCTTCTTTTCTTCTTTGCATTCCTTACGAACATGTCTAGGCTTACCACAGTTCTAGCAAATAACTTTGGACTTCCAAGAGATTTAGATCTCCCCCTAGACTTGGATTTGTCACGCTTCTCATTCTTCTTGCCTTTTTCCTTAGGTCTTCCACAAACATTTAGGGAATCCTTGGTAGTGACAGATACCTTCCTCCTCATCTCTTCAAAAAGAAAAGAACCCACCACATCTTCGATCTTTAATATAACAAAAGTACTCCCAATAGCCATAACAAGAGAATCCCACGAATCAGGCAAAGAACAAAGCAAGATTTGACATTTCTCTTCCTCATCCATCTTGACACCAACTGATTCCAATTGAGCCAACAACATATTGAATGCTTCCAGGTGGTCTGTGATTCATCCACCCTCTTCCATTCTCAAGGAATACAACTTCTTCCTCAAGAAAATATTGTTCACTAAAGATTGAACAACTTGAGTAGGATTGGTAGGCCTTGAAACATTCTCATCAATAACATCCCATAGATCTCGATCTATCAACAGATCCTCCATCTTTAGCCTCCACATCTCAAAATATTTCTAGAAAATTTCTCCACCTCTATTCTCCTTGATGAACTTGCCATCTAAAAATTCCCACAATATGATCACAAAGTATCTTTTGCACAATCTCCCATTCAAACCTAGATTAGTCCAAAAAACCCAACAAGCCACAATTGAAACCAAAGGTGATCAGGCTTTGATACCACTTGTAAGGAAGCTAAGGTAGCGAAACAACTTGGACTACACTAATCTTGAGAGGAGAATAATGCAAAAAATTTACAAATCTTTAATAGTTACAAAAACTTAAATATAAATAAACATAAATATCATGCATACCATGACATAGTGATTTATGTGGGAAAACCCTTTCGGGAGAAAAACCCCACACTCCAAAACCTGAGCAATATATTATTCAATAAATCACAAAGATTAAAATTTAATTGCAGAGGAAGCTTCTCACAGGAGTATCACCACTCAGAGATCCAGAGACAACACAACTACTATCAGACTCTTAGAATACATCACTGTCTCTCTCTATCACAGCCGTAATACAATGCCCTCATAATATAAGGTTACATTCTAGGGCAAGATAGGCCAAAAAAATATCCACCATTAGATCTAAAACCTAATAATTAATAGTCTAGATTTACAATGTATCATTTATCTAATGTATGTTGGCCATTTTGGTATTTTCTTGAAAAAGTTAACAAAAAATTGTTTACACACATCCCACTCCTCCCCCTTGATGCCATTGTATATTACACCTATCGGTGTAACTAGGAAATATATATACATATATCCTATCAACAATAACCTTTATATAATTGCAAGGTTGAGACACAATTTCCCAATAGTAGCAACCATTCATTTCCATTCTGCAACTTGATTTTTATCTTTCCATTTCCAACAATCTAGTAGGGTTCATCATCACCCAATTATACATGTCCAAAATCATCTTGAACATAATATAAAAAATATTTCCTATGGGGTGTGGCATGAAATGAAGCCCCTGAATCTACTACCCAGGAATCATTAGCATTATCTAAATACATATTTAAAGCATCCTATAATTTATCACTTGCAATATTAGCTTCCTTACTATCATCATGTTGTTCGTCTCCTTTTTTTCCCTTTTGAGACCAACAATCCTTCTTCAAGTGTCCTGGCTTTCCACAGTGCTAGTAATCCATTCTTCCTCTAGATTTATATCTACCTTTCTTTGACTTCCCTTGTGAATTCCCATGATTTGTTGGGATTTTTCCTCTCTCCTTTGTTCTTCCCCTATTCTCTACAATCAAAGAATTATCCAATTTTGAAATCTCACCTGTTCTTTTTTGTTGCATTTCCTCGCTAAGGATAACACCAACAACATCATCAAATTTCAATGTATTTGAACCAAAGACAAAGTTACTTACAACCATTACCAAGCTATTCTAGCTTTCTGACAAATAACATAAAACCAAGAGAGCCCTCACCTCTTCATCAAAATTCACTTTTACAAAAGTTAACTAACTAGTAATGTATTAAATTAAATTCATTTAAATGATCTGTCATAGATCCACCTTCAATCATTTTCAGATTAAACAAACGCTTCATGAGAAATACCTTATTTGAGGCTGATGGTTTTCATACAATTTAGCCAAATTTTTCATCAGATCCTTTGTTGTCTTTACTTCTATTATATTGAACACCATAGATGGTGCTAGGCACAACGAATGGTTCCCAATGCCTTTCTATCCAAAATCTCCCATTCTTCATCGGATATCACAACTTATTTCTTTGCTTTTCCTTGCAATGGCCACCATAGATACTTTTGATACAAATAATCTTCCATCTACATCTTCCATAATTGATAATTCTGGCCATTGAACTTCTCAACCTTGAATTTTCCTTCTTCCATTGCTCCCACTCAAATCTAGAGGTTTCCTTCCAATCGACCAAAATACACGCGACTCTGATACTAGTTGTTAGGGTTCAAGCAAATTGGAGCAATAAACATTAACAATTATATGCAAATTAAATAACCTATAAATAACAATGAAGAATAACACAAAATATCTCAACACAAAATTGAACGTGGTTCACCCAATATGGGCTATAACCACATAAACTCAACAATCCAATGATTTTACTAACCAGTGTAAAACATATTACAATCTCATGAACACCATTCTGCAACATACATCCCAGCTGCTTATAACAAGCTTTTTGGAACCTTCTAGAATTAGGGTTTTACAAGGTCATTTTTCATTTAACATGTTAATGGGAAAACCTTGATGTGTCAATGGGAAAAAAACCTTGATGTGTTAACGGAAAAAAATAATTTGGGCCCCATTGATACATTACGAGTGTACAATATTTGCATGATCAGTTGCCACATACCAACAATATGCACACATGAAATGATGTTTGGAGCTCGGTGATGGAATGGGTGAGCAAGGAAGAGCATAATATTTCAGAGGATGACAAGGAATTACTTGAGGAAGTGTTGAAACCACAAAGGGTCTTGATTAGTTCGGAGGAGGATGAGATCATATGGGCTAGGGAAAAGATGGGAGAATATATGGTTAAATTGGGATACAAGATATAGTGTGTCCAAAGGGAAACTGCGAAATGGTCGGCAAAGGTATGTTGGAAGAAAGGCGTCCTCCCCAAGGCTGGTGCCTTTATGTGGATGACACTTCATAAGCATATTTTGACAGGGGATAGATTGCACTCGATCGACATACAAGGCCCAAGAAGATGTCCATTATGCTGTAAATATGGGGAGACTGTTGAACATCTTTTACTGAATTGTGATTATGCTTCTCCTTACTGGGATTGGTTACTTTAGCCGCTTGGGTGGTCTATGGCCAGACAAAAGGACTTAATGGAATTTATGTGTAGTTGGTTGGATGGAAATAAAAAATGTGTTTGAGTGGACACATGGGTGGTTGCACTTGGGATGGTGGTCTAGAAATTATGGAAAGAGAGGAACAAATGGATTTTTTGTGACTCTGAGCAACCGGTGGAATTAATTATTAAGAAGATAGAAATGGGTATGTGTGAACTGCTAAATTCTAAATGGGGCAAACCAAAAGGCACATTTTTCACTAGTTGGGACAATCTATTGAAAAATTCTTGGCCAAGCTTAAAGCCCCCAAACCTTGATCTGGTGATATCTAGGCAACATAGGGAAAATGCTTGTTAGGTACCCCCCGATAAGGATTGTTTCAAACTAAATTTTGATGCAGCATCGAAAGGAAATCCGAGGTTATTTGGGATTGGATGTATAATAAGGAACCGCCAAGGGGTGTGTATTGGAGCTTTGGTGAGAAAAATTGGAGTGGCAACCAATAATGAAGTTGAACTGGAAGTGCTTGCTAGAGGGCTGGAACTTTGTCTGGAAAAAGGTTTAAAAATTGTGGCCATTGAAGGTGATGCTCAGATATGTATTAATGCAGTCGGGAAGATGGAAATTCAAAATTGGAAACTAAGAGGCCATTTGGAATGGATTGAGCGATGTTTGAAGAAGTATTACTCTTTGACTTATATATATAGGGAAGCAAACATCACGATGGATTATTTGGAAAATTTAGGGTTGTCATTAGTGTTGCCCAAGGAGACTAAATTCTTTGACGACAATTCTCTCAATTATGATCTTCGAGAGTTAATTGACAAAGAATGTAAATGATACAAAAGGAATTACGATTAGGCTATTTGATATGAGTATGGGGATGCCAACTCAAGGTTTCAAGGAAGCCTGCAATGGATAGGACGAATAGATCCAATGCAGATCTAGTCACAAGCAAGAATAAAAGAAAGGGCAGCGAAGATGAAAAGGATCATGTACTACTCAATGAGGGCAATATAAGGTTGAATTGTGTTTTTTCTTTTTCTCAAGGAATTGGTTAGACTGAATTAGAGAATATTTTGTAGAAGATTAGGACAATGAATGAGCTTTAAGAAGATGATATTGGTCCATTTTACCTAGAATCAAAAATGGCAAACTACTTTTGTGTGACTTGCAGATGTTTGAACACGACCAATGGTGTTTTGGGGGAGATGAGTGAAGAGAAAATTAGATTCTTGTTCCCCAAAGCCCAAGATAAGGAGGTAGAGGCGATAAAAAGGGTGGTAGGAGAGGATTTTTGGAGCGGTAATCACACGCACGATGGGCTGGTTTTGGAGCGATTCTTCCAGAAGTATGTGCAAGTGACCAATGAAACATTATGGGGTGTGCATGCAGCCTTACGATATGGACGTGAGGAGACTTCTCTCATGATTTTGACAACAATCAACACGGTTTTGGTGGAGCTAGAGTTTGGTTTGGCTGTTGGAGAATAAAGTTTGAATGAAGACAAGAAAAAAGTGAAGTTGCATAGAGTGTGGAAGCTTTTCCGGAAAGGTGTTGAGCAGAAGTATAATATCAGCGACTTCATGAGCTTCTGGAGGGCAACCTGGGGCTGATTGAGGAAAATGTTGTGGCAAGGTTGGTAGATATTTCCGAAGGTGTAGGTTATTTGTATCACTGAAAGATGCCTTATGATAGTTTGTAGTTTTTTGTTTGAATCAATAGAGGGAGCTACCCCCTTTGGTAACACTTACCCAAAAAAAAAAGTATTGTAGAAATTTTATTAAATTTCTATTATTTGATGTTTAGATAATAGTATAATATTATTTAATTTAATATAATTTTAAAAATATTACAAATGTAATATAAATATGTAAAACAAAGTAATAAAAAAATTAACTCCTTGAAAATGATATATCTCAACGTTATTTATATATATGTTATTTAATAAGATAGATATGCTAGTATTATATATAGTATTAAACATAAATATAGTATATATGATTTAATTTGTATGATATAACATATATATTATATATTAATTATAGATTATATTAGATTCATATGTTAATTTAATTTGTATTGTATAAAATAATGTAATTATTAGCTATAATTTTTTTATTATAGAATATAAGATACAATGATAATAATAATATAATTTACATATATAATAGTATTTATGACAAGGTATGGTTTATTAATTTTAATAATTTTAAATTTGTATTTAATAATTTATATTATAAAATACAATAATAATATGTATTTATAATAATAAATATAATTAGGAGCGGAGGGCCTAGCTCAATTGGCTAAAGCATGCTGTTGTAGGCAAGAGGTCACAAGATATTTATATTTATGTAAAATAACTAAAAAAACTTCCA
Organism: Sequoia sempervirens; assembly: GCA_007258455.2. NCBI lineage: Eukaryota > Viridiplantae > Streptophyta > Pinopsida > Cupressales > Cupressaceae > Sequoia > Sequoia sempervirens. The sequence continues at coordinate 64,584 of VDFB02268374.1, read as the reverse complement.
TGATAGGTGTAAAAACTTAAATAACATATTTATGGCATAATAAGAATTAACATAATTAAATAATTATGGGATGACCCCGCAACGCAGCGGTAAGTTGCGAGCCTTCCACATGGGAGGTCCTGGGTTCAAGTTTGCTCGAGCCCCGTATGCCTGACGTAGGGAAGAATGGAGGACAAAAAGAAACAGACGTAGTTGGTGTTGGGTTGATAGTAGACTAAAAGTGATGACTGAAATGCAGGCATCAGAGGGTGGCATGAAGAGTCCACAGGCGGAGGTGAGGTGAAACGAAGAACAGCGGAGGAGAGCCAGGGAGGTCGGGAGAAAGGACGGAGGAAGAGGAAGGAGAACAGAGGAAGGATGATGGGAGGAAGGGAGACGGGAGAAAGGAGAACGAAAGAAGGGAGTCGGAGGAAGGATGACGGGAGGAAGTCAGAGAAAGGAGAACAGAAGAAGGGAGTTGGAGGAAGGATGACGGGAGGAAGGAAGTCGGAGAAAGGAGAACGGAGGCAGGAAGACGGGAAGGAAGAAGAACGGAGGAAGGAAGACGAAAGAAGAATGAAGAAGAATGGAGGAAGGGAGACATAAGGAAGAAGAACAGATACAACTACATGAGACAAAAAATTGGGGATGGGGTCCCCCATTGTGACCCCATTGGTTCATAGCTCCAGTCAAAAGCGTTTACCGATCAAAAAAGAAAAAATAATTAACATAATTAAATAATTAGAATTAATTGTTGATTTTTTATTTATTTTCTTTCACTAGTATTTAAAATATAACATATCAATTTTTTAAAATTATATATATTAATATATTATTTCTATTTTCTAATACTTTTTATTATGTTGAGAGGCATTCTACAGTCACATAATGGATTGCAAAACCTAAGTTCATTTTTATTCTTAGCATTTAAATTGACGTTGAAATAACATGCACCTGGCAATAAAATCTTGAGTAATGGTTGGCATTTGAACTTTGTAACGACTACAAATGATGCATATTAAATTTCGTATGAGAATGAAGTATTTGTGGGGGAAAACTGGAGTGCATTGTGAATTCCTAATAGCATCTCCATTTAACATGCATTTTAGTAGCTTTTATTTATCTAAAAATTGCATTTGTCATGCTCGGATTGGTATTGGGTGAGAAACATTTTTCCCTGTTTCCTAATTTGTATGGTATTTGTATTGGCATCCACTTATTTATGGAAGAGAATTCCTAACAATGTTTATGTTTGTTTAGGTTTTATCTATCTAAAAACATCTTTTGGAACATCTATCAGCCCTAATCTGTTCTTCAATCTTGGGTCATTATTTCTTCGGGTAATGTTTTTCTGGATCTGTTACAAGTAGGAGCCAAAATGTTGAAAGGCCTGCACCACACTTTTATCATTGGTCCAATCAGGAGATGCATGCTACCCCAAATACACCTCATCTATGGAATGCCTGGAGAGGATCTCAATCAGGGCTATTCCTAGCATCATCTGAAATTGGTTTGATAAGGTCAAATAATTTTTCCTAGCAACTGATGTCAATAGTTTTTGGTGGGTCATTATTTTTTAAATTTTTTTTCAAAGTTTTTTTTGCATCTAATGAATCTTTTTTTCTCATTGTAGAAAGAAGGAATGAAGAGCACATGGAGTGCATATCTGATGGCATCCTCCTCTCTTTTCTTGTACTTTTATTTGCAATATAATGTGATGCACAGTGATATAGATATTAGCATGTCCATAGATAGATAGAGAAATGAAGTGTGTTGTTTTAAATCATCATAAACCTCAGCTAGCACAAATAATGCTTTGTCATTGCCTTTCCTTGATGGACAACACTTTGTTTGATTGTATGGCTTTTATATTTTGAGGCGATTTCTGCAATTGGAAGATTCACATTATTTTTGTTTCCCCACCAAATTGAAATTATGTTGGATGCGTTAAATTAAAAAATTGCATTCAGATTTTAGATGGCAATGGACAACTTATGTAGGAGGATTCAAACTCACTACAGAGGATTCTTCCAAATACCAGGGTTTTACTTTTTAATAGAAAATTGATATGATTTGCATGAGATTATGGGGGATCCTTTTGTTTCCGTAGATGACTTTACATATGAAAGGGAGGCAATACAAGGATGGTTCGGTTGTGAACACATCATCCATTACAAACAACTTGAGAAGAAGAACCTGATCGCTATTCTCCTCGACCAAGAAAGATTAAATATTGTTTTTGTTTTGCTATTAATTTTAAATGTTGTTATAAGGAAAGATTGAATATTGTTTCTATCACTTACTAGGTATTTTGTTTTTGTTTTGCTATTAATATTAAATGTTGTTATAAGGAAAGATGAGTTAAAAGTAACATATTAATTAGTGTGGATTTACAATTATAAAATAAGTTTCTAAATTTTAGAAAATTAAGTGCAAAAGAAATATTTTAAATCTACTATTTCATATAAAGTAGTTTTTAAATTAGACATAAAACAAAGTTTCTAAATTTTAGAAAATTAAATGTAAAAGAAATATTATAAATTTACTATTTCATAGAAAAGTAGTTTTTAAATTAGACATAAAAAGAAGTTTCTAAATTTTAGAAAATTAAGTGCAAAAGAAATTTTCTAAATTTACTATTTCATATAAAAATAGTTTTTAAATTAGACATAAAAAGAAGTTTCTAAATTTTATCCCACAACATTTTTTGGTGTAGCTATAATAGGTATTTGAAAATGTTACAACATTTAAATCTATTGCATACTCAATATATGTAAATATCAATAAGTTCAGAAAGGATTATTAGGCATAACTGTATTCTAAATCATACTTTTTATTTTTATTTATAGTTCTTTGCTTGTTGTGGTTGGATATAACTCTATTACCCAATGAGGCATTGATCAGTAGGAATATTTACCTTTCACACCCATTACAATCACCAAGAATCATTCACCAGTAGTATAGGAAGTAGGAGTAGTGTAGATATGCATGTTGTTCATTGATCCGATAAAACAAGGGAATAATTTCAAGCAATCTTAATGGATAAAATTTCAAAGGATCATGTCCAGTATGCCTACACCTTACCACTGTGTATATATTATAAATGAATATATGTTAAGGGATTAATGAAGTTGATAATTATGGGTGCATGCACAAGGCGTGTTATTAGCTATATAAGAGTTTATTATAGCTAGTTATACTTGGTCTAGTGACAAATTTTGAGGTCAAGTAAGCAATTTGGGTTTATCTTTTTATTTGTTTTAGTTGTTCATTTTGTTCAACTTAAATACCTATTCAGGTATACCCCTAGGGACACACTTATGAGTCTAACCTGAGCTCAAAGAATAGGAGAGAAAACTCACTCTTATATGTTAACCTTTAACCATATTGAGTCTTTTGATGAGCCCCTCTTAACCTTTTTAAAGAAAACTCCTTAACTTAAAGGTTTAAAAAGCATTAGGATTTTGGATAGCATTTTTGTGACCTAACATGTTATATATCCCCAAATAGAGCTTATTGGGACTCAATATTTTAGTTTCAATTTTATTATTGAGTCCCTCTTAAATTTTTCACTTAGGTTCCTTCTACCTCTGTTTATAACTAATTTTAGAAGTGTTTGAATGAGCCTTCATTTATGTGTTTTAACTAAGTATGAACCCTTATGTGTGATATTACAAAAAAAATCCACACAACTCTATGGAAATTCTAAGTTTGGAACATTCCTAAGTGTTTTTTGTGTTTTGTCAGAGTTTTTGGAGTTTCCCTACTAGGCATACCTTTCCTCCCATCTCTAATTTACTTTGTTTCTGATTGGCACTCAAACTTCCCTTTCTCATCATGCTTCTCCCCTAAAGTCTAACTTTCCTTTAAACTTATCAGTTTGTCAAACTTTTTCCTTCCCAAGTACTCTACCCTTCTCCTGAGGATCTATATCCCCAACAACTTATATTATATATTCTCATCAAATTTAAACTATCAAATGTTTTCCATTCCCCCTACTCCATGTCATAATTTTCTTGCCACCTTTAAATCTCAATGACCCAACTAAGTGCATAAGATATGATTTTTCTTCGACTCTTGATAATTCAAAACTCTTGCTTGCTTTTTAGTGGCTTCCCACCAACTCATCAAAATGGCCTAAAGAGTGCACATAGTCACCAAAAAAGTCCATAAACACTAAAAAGATACTGAAAAAAATTAAAAACATCATTTCACTACCTCAAAACTTCTCTACATGGATTTGATGCTCAATTTCAAGGTAATTATTGATGAATAAAGTTCGTAAGAAATTACAGTTGTGTTTGATAGTTAGTTTCACCCTACACTTGCATGTGACCATTCAGATGTTTAATTTTGTGCCCTAATTCACAACATAGGTGAAAAAAAACACTACAACCTTGGTGATATTAATGTAGGCAACCAAAGTGACAAAGATCATATTTTTATGTTTTTCTCAAGTAGTAATGATTATAATGGCTCAAATTAGCCATTAATGATCAGTGGAAACCTCTGCAACCACTCAACATGATTTGATCAACTACCTTGATGGAGATTAGTGAGGTAAAATATAAAACGATGCACCCATGTTTAATATGATCACTAGGGTTTTGAAGGTCTCGACATATTTATGTTAGATTCTAGGAAATTCACAATAATTTTTGTAGACCCTTAAAACTTTGCATGCTCAAACACCTTTACAATCATTGTACAAAATGGTATAAGGGGTAAAAGTGGAATGGATTAATCATACAAGAATTCAATCAAATAACTCAAAACAAGAGATAAACCCCACTTACCAATGAGATCCAATTGAAAATCAAGCCATGAATCAAACCCTAATGTTAGCATAATTAAATCAAACATAATTGAAATCCAAACTTGAAACAATATTACCATCCCATTGTTGGAGAACTTGTGTTGTATGACGTTGGATTGCTCAAACACTCGAAGCCTCCATGATTGCTAGAAAAAGCTTGATTGAATGTGATGCAAAGATGACTTAGATGCTCAAGATGAATGCTCTCAAGAATCAATTTGACATGAATTAGCTATTGTAGACACTTAAAAATTTCCTAAATGATATCATGCACTCGAATCTGATATACTAACATTGCTTCATCTTGAAACCCATCCTTTTTTCACTTAATTGATTAAATTAGCCTAGCTATTTAATCAATCACATCATTTTCACCTATTAATCTAACTGACCTAATTGGGTTAATTCACCCCCTTTCATGCTAACCTCTCATCCTGTTAAATTGGATAAATCAAATTATTTAATTTAATCTTTAAGTCCTCTTATTTAATTACATAACCCTAAGTTATTTAATTGAATATCATATCACTCCTTTTTTTTCATTAAATCATTTATTTAATGAATATCATATAATTCCCCTAATTTGCATAATTGAAACTTTATTTAATTGTCAAATTACTAACCAAATCTAATTCTCCCATTTGTAAGGGAATATTCCTCCTTTTCACATTCCTCAAAAAGGAATATTCTCATAGAATATTCCTTCCCCTCTGCACATTAAAATTTGGTTTTAATTAACTAAATGCTAATTTTCCTCACCCATTAGAATATTCTCCCTCTTCACTCATTTGGAAAAAGGAATATTCTTCCTTATAACAAACTTTCAACAAGCTTCTTAAGCAAGCTTTGAAAGTGTGCTTCTTTGAATGAATGTGAGTCCTTGATTAAATATCATCTTGCATCCTCAACCCTTGATGGGAATCTTGATCCATGCCTCCATCTTCCTTCCATCCTAACTATTGATTGATTCTTTTGATCTTGACCATCGGTTTATTTTTGCCTATTCTATAAATAGAACTTGCATCCATTGAATAAGGATCCACCTTTTTCAAAGCAAACTTATGCTATTGAAAATCACACCCATTTTCATTCATGTTTTATGTTTAAAAGCATTTTAGGTTAATTTTCTTGCATTCTTAGCTTAGCATCCATTAATGGCTTCCATGGTAACTTAGTTGCATACATGTAGTATATTTTCGAATCTAGGACTTGCATATTTTAGATCTTGTGCACATTTAGTATAGCTTTGCATACATTTACATTGATCATCTTAGTATACATTCTTTAATTTAGCTTTCATTCATCTTTCTCATCAATTTCCATTGATTTTAATCAATAAAATCGATTGGAAAGGCTCATATTATCCAAGGGATTGGGAAAGGGTTTCCATTCCACATCAATGCGACACCACTCCCCCAATAGGATAAGTTTCAATGTCTTAGAGTAGATGCTTATCAAGCTTTCATGTTTTAGAATGATAGTTTTAATGGCTTCTTCGCTTTGTTTAAATTGAATGATCTTATTGGGATTGATTCTTAGTGGCTTAATTATGCTTCGAATCCTTATAGATCAAGTGTAGTTAACCTATACTATGTCATTGGTCACATTTTGACACTAGAGGGAGGGAAAAATCAATCAAATATGATGAATTTTTCTTTAGATTCTTGTTTTCCTAGTTTTGCAGGTACGATGATGCTTTTGGAGGCTACAGTGACGCCTTTGTTAGGCGTTGCCATATAGCGACGCCCTTTTCTGGAGTAACAAGGATGCTTAATTAAATTAGCAACACTTATTAAATATTGTGATTCTAATACTTTTTGAAGGTATCAAAGATTTGAAAATAGTGACGCCTCTGATATAGCGACACCATCGTTGTCCCTGTTTTACCGCAGAGCAATGCTTTTTCTCACTATAGCAACACTTTTTAGAATTATGATGACACCTTCGTAAACAATGATGCCTTTCACTAGTAAACAAAAAAACTGACTGAATTTTGGCATGTGTTTTAAATTTTTGTTTTTATATGATTTTTAACATGTCATTGACTTCTGGTTTTTGTTTTTGATGCTAACTAGTTTTGTAGGTGTGAGCAAGAAAACTTGGAGTGAAGAAGCATACTATCATCATTTGACTATATATTGTTACAAGTGTTCTTACACTTATGGGGCAATTATAACCCATTTATGATGCTTTACTTCACATTTTAGGGCCAACTAGATTTCCTTTGGGTTTAAAATTAACGCTCAAATTGGTTAAAATTGAAACCTCATATCCTCATTTTGTGATGTTGGCTTAAAATTGAGCAATCTAAAACACTTCATTTGGTGCTTAAAACAAATTCATTATTCTTGTTAAGGTTAAAATGAACATGTGTCTGATTTCCTTGTGTATGCTTGTTGTGCGTATCCTCTCCCCTTACGCTTTGTGCAATCTTGGGTGAAGAAAAACACACAAGTATAAATTTTCTTCTTGGAAGTGCCTATCCTCTCCCCTTGTGCCTTTTGGAAATCTTGGGTGACGAAAAGAATTTTAAGCTTCAAACATGTGTTACCTTTAGAGGGCCTGCTTCCCAACTTGTGAGAGGGAACGACCCAAGCAGTGCTTTCATTTTGGTCCGCTATATAAATAATTTGTTGTGACTAAAGTCATTAACTAGCGATGTTGTTGTCCTATACCGACAAATGTCTCCCTTAATATCCATGTGATATGTCAAAACCCTTAGATATTTTTAAGGGCTAGGAGGCCTCTTAATTGAGTGAATTGCCATGTGTATAGCACCAGTTTATCTCGAATATGGTCATTAAAAACCTTATTTTTAGTGGCTAACCAAGTCCAATTTTGAAACATATTTTAAATTAGTGCATTGGAATAGCACCATTCCAAGAAGTTACTTACCATGCTTAGTTTTTGGTTGAGGCAATAAACCAAATAGGGAAGGGACTCTTTTGCTTGGCGTGTCAAGATGTTACATTTCCTTGACATAGCCTATTTTTCCATTCCATCTTCATAGATTAATCATCTCTTAGGGGATGATGGTAATCCTACTAAGAAATACGTACCACTCGAACTAGGATTGTAAATGCTTGTGATTTAGTTAAACACTTGCTTGGTTCCAAAACAATTGCAAACAAATATCAACGATCTTTCTCTAAAATTTCAAACCCTTTGGTCTAAGCATGGATACCCTTTGAAAAAGCCTTGATATTGCTGCTTGTCCTAAGGATTCTATCCTTAGATACTTCTAAATATTTTGGCTTACATCTCAATCCATACTTTCCAAAGTTAACATAGGTAACTATGCCCCTAACTTCATGATTTTCACATAATGGACTTTGTGAAATTGTAGTGTAGGAAAATGTATACCTTTTCATTTTCACACTTGTTTGGGTGTGCCTTGCTTTATTTATCCTTATTTATGTCTTAATTGGTCCTATTTTTCATCCACAAGCCTAATAAATTGTATCTTTTTATGGCTAATCCCGACAAACATCAAGGGATAGATGATAATTTACTAATTTTGGCTGTGTCCTTGATTTTTGGATCGAGACTAAAATGCCACCTAGGGTGTCTTTTTCTTCCAAAGGTCTTGGGACCCTGATTTTGAAGGCACCTTAAATGGGCCCCTTTTTGGAGTCTGTGCCTCAAGTTTCAAGCCTCGAGACTAATACGCCACCTAGGGCGTCTTAGTCCCCCTCAAGTTATTTTTGAGATTTAATTTCAAATCTTGGCGGGATTTAGCCTCCTTTAATTAATGAATTCATAAGTCGGCTTGTTGTGGTGCAATTTCAGGATATTAAGCATGAATAAGTATAAATGAAAGGTTCTTTCATTCATTTTCATCCTAGCAACTTGAGTATTCATGCATTATAGCAAGTTTGTGATCAAGAGAGCATTAAAGAAAAAATTCATCAAGCATTTGGAGCTATCATCAAGATTCAAGCATCGTGTCAAATATATTCTTGCATCATGTGTGTTTTTGAGCTAACATTTGTGATGTAGGGTTTTGATTCAAGCAAGCAATTCAAGTCAAGATCTATCAGGCATTCATTCCATTCAAGATCTACATTCAAGCTAGCCACTTCACACAAGTTTTTAGATTTCATAACAAGGGTTTGATTTAGGTCAAAGATCATTTGGAGTGCAAAGTTGCATTGCAAAGTTGTCATGTTCACGAAAAGTCACTTGCAGACTAGATCTAGAAGTTTCAGGACCTGAGATTTGGGAAGAAGGAAGTGCAGACCTTGGACCTCAGGATCACATTCTAAAATTGCAAAAATTCAGATCGAGATTAAGAAGATAGTAAGGGTGTCTTAGTCCTCCTAGAAGTATTTTTTAGACATTCTTTCAGATTCTGTTCTAACATCCGAAGATTCCGCATTTGCCCCAAAAAATAGCAGCGGGACTAAGACAATACTAGTAAGGGTGTCTTAGTCCTCCCTGGCATATTTTGACAACATTTTTACATTTCTAGAATCCTTATTACATTTCTAGGCTTCCTAGGTACATACATCCTAACTTTCTGTTACTTAATTTTGTCATTTGCATTCATCATTTGGCTTGCATTACTAGGTCTTGTGAATTGAATACTAAGCTATCTTTTTCCAAGCTTTTGCTTGGTGGTGAAGCCCTAAAAACCTAAGGAATCTTTCTAGGTCTCCCTTGTTGAGAATTGACTCACCTTTGTGTTGATAGTCAATTCACTTTGGGATCCGAGGTTTCCTTGAATGAACCATCCCCCCATTGGGAAAAGTACATGATTAGGGACCCCTTTCTTGTACAATTTTTCCCAAATGGTTCATTTTGGTGAACCCAACATTTTGGACATTCATTTTTTGATTTGGAGTTCGCTAAGGTCCTAGATCTAGGTTGCATTCATTCTTGCATTGCATCTTGCATTAGTGAAAATGCATCTAGGGTTTCTCATATTTGCATTAGTGAAAGTGCATATAGGTTGCAATTTTTCTTTCTTGCATCATCTTATCTCATTGAAAAACTAAAAAAGTGCATTATCAATCATCCTAATTGCATTTAGGAACATTGTTATTGCATTGAAAATTGAACAAAATTGCATTCAACCTTGCATTCAATTGCTTGTCATTAATTACTTTTTCTTGCATTCATTTGCACACTTTTCTATTTCTAAACATCAGGTCCCTGGGTAGGCAACCTAGGAACACTGCTACCAATCTAGATTTTGTTGTTTTTATGAAAAAAAACTCTACTAGGACTAAAACGCCCTTAATAGCATCTTAATCCCTCTGTGGGTTTTTGGCTTAGAACCTTGTCTAAGTTGTTTGCTGTCTGTTTCACTTTCTGGCACCTCAAAACTTCATCAACAGGACCAAGACGCCCTTGCTGGTGTCTTAGTCCCTCTTGATTTTTAAGTTGCAATTTTTAGGGTTTAAATATGCTTTTCTATGCTTTTGTTTGCTGCTTTCAGTTTTCTGTTATAGTTTGTGGAATTAATGTTATTTCAATTTCTTTCATTTCAAGTGTAATTGTAAGCATACAATATTGCATTCATTGCACTTCCTTTGGTTTATTCCTTGCATGAGTTGTACTACTTGGTGTCCTACTGCTAATATTGTGGTGAGATGAAGTGCGAGACTCATGGCATCCCGCGATAAAACACTCACTGTGGACTTTGGGTTATCTAACTCTCTTACTCCTAGTGTTGGTACTAGTTCACTAGGTATGGATCATACATTTGATAACTCTTTTGCTATGCCTAACTTACCTACAAGTTCTATGCCAAGTGTTCAAACAATGGTTGATCATATCCCTCAAGAAAACATAATGAAAATGCATGAAGACCTAGCCCATTTACAAGATAGCGTGAGTACTGAAAACATTTCCAACACTGTTATACCTGCCATAGATAGTATTCATCGCATGATGGAAAGTGATGAAGGATTGGAAGTTGTGCGTAATATAGCTCAAATATTTGGAAAAAATCTTCCTTCCACCACCAATGGTGCTCAAAATTCAAACAATGTGCAAAACCAAGGTGGAATTCAAATTCCTCCTTCAACCATAACCTCCATTCCCACCTATACAAATCCTCAAGTGACCACAATGATGCAACCAACTAGTAATTCCCTTCCTATGTTGAACATTTCCACGAGTGCTCCTTATATTTATGTGGCATCTAACCTAATATCTCTTCCCACAAGCTATCCATTCACTTGTCCTTCCAACACATACACACCACCACCATATTCACCTCCATCTCAAACCACAAACAATTACCCTATCATTAACCACCTTTTACAAAACCTTTCATCCCTTCAATGTCAAGTTTACACTATAAATCAAAATCAAAATGGTTCACCTTCATACTATGTCAAAAGTAACCCACTATCTTTGGAGATATTGAGAACCCCAATGCCACAAGTTATAGAGATCCCTAGATTTGAGAAATATGGAGGAAAGGGAGATCCCACTAATCATGTTAATGCCTTTATTGCTTTGTGTAGTGAATTTATCCTTGAGGACAAACTTTTGGCTAAGCCTTTTCCCCGATCCTTGAAAGACGCTTCCTTGGACTAGTTTTCCGCATTACCAAATGGATCAATTCATTCATTTAACAAACTGGTTGAAGCCTTTATTAACCATTTCCAAGTGCATATGGTTCCTGAAATGACATTAGTTGATTTGATGAGATGTAAACAAAATGAGGGTGAAAAATTCACTGACTTTATTTCACGTTACCAATCACTTTATTCCCAAATTAGTGTGAAGATTCCCGATCCTCACCTTCAAAAGATGTTCATAGAAAATTTACAAAGTAAGATACAAGACAAGCTTACCATGATGAAATTCCCTTCCTTCATGCACTTATGCACTACCCTTCGAGCTTATCAAAATTTCGTAGGTAGTTGTGAAGCAAAAACCATCTCTACCCATCCTGAAAAAGTATGAACCTTCAAACCAAAACACTTTCCAACCTTTCAAAAGATAAAATAAAAGTTTCCTTCAACTAAATTCCACCTCCCAACCTTCCCAACAGGTTGATACCCAAGTAGCTACTATAAAGAAGACTAATCCTTATGTATTTGGGGATCCACAAAGGCAATTTACTCCCTTACCCAACACACTTCAAAATATCATGACTCAGCTAATAAATAAGAACATGCTTACCTTACCTCCTGTTTGACCTCTTGACCCTAGCAAGCCATTACCTTTGAGCTTTAGACATAATGCCTATTGTGCCTATCACCAATAAAAAGGACATGATATAGAACATTGCAAGCATCTTAAACATCTCGTGCAAGACCTGATTGATTCTAATCATATTCAAATTGGAGGTGTGAATGACAATGGTAATAAATTTGTAGCTCCTCCTAACCAGAACTTGCAAATATTTACCAATCCTATGCCTAACCACAATATTTCATTTGTTAAAGCTAGTGAAACTAAGCCCGATGTGATGAGCGTTGACATGGATGATGATAACATGAATAACAATGAACAAGATCCTATGGATGATGATGAATAAAATCCTATGGATACTAATGACCAAGTCCTATTAGTAAAATGATAGGAGTGATTGAAATCAAGCCTCATAAAAAACAAACCATAATGCCCATTGACATTACTTTCTCTACAAAAGAAACAATAAAAAATGCACCTGATGATCCTCTCTACATAGCCGACAAAATCAATGACGAACCCACCCCTGGGATTTTAATTGATCCCGTATGTGGAGAGAATGTGATCATAGAGGAAATCTTTGTTGGAAAGAGACACTATGAATGATTTTTGGTGTTGTCATTGATGGAAACCCTAGTCGGTGACAGATCTGCACAACATTTGCTTATACCGACAGTCAGATTGAAGACAGTTAGGAAGAACAGAGCATCCGACAGTTTGGTGATCATCGATTCACTTACAAATTTATAGTTGTTATTTTTAGTTGTGGACCTCATGGGAGGTTTGTTAGTACATCTAAAGTGTTTTCTAGAAATCTTAGTGCCTTGTATTAAGTCTTGTGTGAGTTTGGAGATCCGGTTGATACTTCTCTAATTATCAGTATTTTGGGGCTGACTTAGTTGGTGTAATATGTTGCGGATATTTAGGAAATGTTTATTTGAATATTTTTGTGTTTGCTAATCTTGTTTTGGGTCCGAGCTAAGTTGTGGCTGATTGTTGTGGATGTGCATTGCATAACTCTTATGATTTGAGCCGATAGTTGCTAATATTTTCAAGTTTTATTTGAAGCCGACTTATTGTGATTAAATTGCTAGTCGTGGATATATATGTATGATCTCTTATATCATTTTGAGATATGTGTGTGGTGTGTTGATGTGTATTGTGAATACTAGAAGAGTGTTGGAGCGATTTTATGCACAGTTTCACTTGCGCATAAATATTTTGTGAAGCGAGTCAAAGAAAAGCATAGTAGAAGTTTTGTATTAGTCAGAAGGACAGAAGATTGACACCTGAACCTAACTAGAACTGTAATCAAGCATTTGTAGATGCTATTCTTTCAGTTCATTCTTTTGGATCTAATCCAAATCTTTTTAAGGTAGTGAGCCTTCTTATCTTGAGCAGTGAGCTCTAAGCAGTGTGCCTAAATGCAAGTGCATTCCCATTTTGTAATATTTCTTTTGGGTATACTCAAAACATATTGTGGATTGGCCATCCACCGTGGTTTTTCTCCTAACAGGGTTTCCACGTAGAAATCCTTGTGTTATGGTGTTGTGGTTGTTTTCTTTCTATTTTTGTATATTACTTTTGGTTGAATGTTCTAAGTGGATTAAGGATCAGAATAATAAAGTTATTTTTTGTAGAACATTGATTCATCCCCCTCTCAGTGTTGCTTGTTTCCAACAATTGGTATCAGAGCTAGTTCCTTGAAAGAAGTCTAACAGATTAGGGGGATCTTGGAAAGTGCTTTCAATGGATACAAGCAGTCTTCAACATCAACTTATGGTGGCCCTGGATGATCTTGACCAGTCAAAATATGAGAACTGGGAACTTCAGGAAAATATTGAAAATGCAAAAAAATTCATATAGTCATTGAAATACAAAATCAATGAATCAAGGGAGAAAAGAAAAGAATTATGTGATCAGCTCGAGCAAAAGAACAAAAGCATGGAAGATGAACAACATAATCATGCCTTAAAGGAGAAAACAAAAGAGTGTGAAAAGTTTTCCAAAGAAAATGCTGCCCTGAAGAGTGAGATGGAGTCTATCATGATGAAGATGACCAAGGAAATTGAAGAGAGAAAGAAGAATGAAGAAAAGATTGCTCAATCCTTGAAAGAAAAATCTGAACAGTGCAGCTGATTGGAAAATGAATTGGAACAATCTAAAAACAATGAGGAAGTGCTCAAAAAATAGCTTGATGATCTTAGAAATGAACTTACTGTTGCAAATGAGTACAAGGAGAAATTCAAAGCCAGTTCAACCAAGCTTGATGAACTGATCAAAATTCAAAGGACTGATGGTGACATGCGAGGTCTTGGATATGAAGAAGGAGAAAGTTCTGAATCTGGACAAAAGAAATCCAGACAAGGGAGATTCCAGCAAGGAAATCAAATGAATGGAGCAAGAAGAAATCTGGTGAGACAACCAAGTGCTCAGAGATTCAATGGTTATTGTTTTGCTTGCAAAAAATTTGGTCATATGACTTCTCAGTGTAGAATCAGGATGAATCCAAGTGGACCATCATTCTCAGGTCAGTGCTTTAATTGCTATAAGTATGGTCATAAGTCAAGTAAATGCAGAGTTGCAATGAATAACTTTCATAGAGATGTCAGATGCTATGCATGCAATAGATTTGGGCATATTGCTAACCAATGTAGACCAAGGAAAAATCAGTGGAATAGTTGGTTTGATCAAAGAAATGTTATGTGCTACAACTGCAACAAATTTTGGCATATTGCTAGATTCTGTTGGAACAAAAGAGGTCCGGTAAGACAAAATACACAGCATGTCAAAGGAAAAGGGAAAGTCACTACAGATGTGATCAGAAGGAAAATGCAGAAGAAATGGGTGAAAAAGAATCCCTCTGTCGAAGGAAATGTGCCAACACTAGAATTTGCTTCTGGTAATTCCTCTCGGAATTAGTTTTAGGCCTTTGGCCTAGGGGGAGTTGTCAGGAAAATTCTTCAACCCCCTACAGGAAAATGATACTAGAATGTGGACCAATCCAGTAGGTGGATCAATGCTTTTCAAATTTTGTGTAATCAAATTAGAGCCAGTATTGTAAAGTTTTGGGGATCCACAGAAAAATCATCTGTCTCAGTGCTTGAAATCAAAGTAACTGGATGAACTAGGGTTAAGGTATTTATTGCAACAAAAAGGGTTAGTTGTGCGAGTAATACAAATCTATTTTTATCCTTCATTTGTCACTTTGCATTTTGAAGGAAAGCAATTTGAAGAGCACTGGAGTAAACCTTGTTGAGTTGTGAAGAGATTCAAAGCATGGAGAAAAATCTACGAATGAACTCTGATCCGACGGAAAGGTATTTTTTGAAAATCCTATGAATTTGTGAATTTGCATTCATGGCCACTCCATTGGTAGTAGAGGTCAAGGATAAACCCCGTCCTAAGTTTAAATGACACCCTTATAAGTCTGTTGAGACCAAACCCTTAGGAACATTTTCATTTGTGTCATACGGAGTTGTTCACATTGAGGATATTAGGGCATATACATGCGAACATTGAAGAGTTGGGAACCTCTCAAATAATGAATCTGTACTCCCATCGTATAGTTGGAGAAGATTTTATTGCAAAACCAAAATTTCAAACCCTAGAAGAGAATAAGTTTGTGCCGTTTGCGAGATTTCTCGTATTTGAGGAAAATGAATGGGTGAGATACATTTTGAGCCATGTTCACGACGAGTTCATGTGGCTGAATATACCCTTCAAAATCACAAAAGAGGCTATATGTGCAGTAACAGGTTTGAATTCCACCAGTAGACCTCTAGTCTTGAAATCCGTGAAGAATAACAAAGTTACTGGGGCAACAAGTGCACAATGGGATAGAAGGGCAATGAAAATAGAAGACATTGCTAAAGTTGATGTGAAATTCACATCAATGGTCATTGGTTACAAGACATATCATTCTACCCAAGAAAATTTTGTATCTGGTACGACCATCTATGCAGCTTATGAAATGGTAAAGCAGAATCCAGAGTATGACTTGTGCAAGCTACTCAGAAGTCAGTTGTTGGAGAATTTGAGCAAAATCAAGAAAGACAAGAAGAATACTTTCAAATATGGTAATCTATTATTGTGCTTATTTTTCTATTTCATGAATGAAGTTCCGGGCATTGGAAAAGTTCATTGGAAAAATGATGAGCCTGTAGCTGTTCAAATAAGGAACAAGTTGTTTGGAATGGGTGACCGTTAGGTTAGGAACACTACTCTGTGGGGTTACTTCAAAAATTTCCAGGATATGATGCATGCCAGGGAAAGAATTCCCACTTCAATTGTGGAACATTACAAAGATACTATCTGCTTCATGGTGGATATTGACCAATGTCATATGGAAGCTGTTGATCCCAAAACAATTTGGATCATGCCAATGGGATACGAAGTAGAGGAAAATGTTCTGAAGATGTATGCAGAACACTTGTTGAATTCACCTCTGGATCTGGGAGAAGAGAGGTTCAGAACATATGCAGAGAAAAGTATGCAAGTTCATGAGGAATTGAGAAAACCAGTGATAGTCAAGAAAGTTAGAAAAGAAATAGAAGCATTTGCATAAAGATGGGCTTACCTGTAGAATCCTTGAGAGAAGCAAGAAGGAGGAGAGAAGAGGTAGAAGCAACAAAAGTGAAAGCAAAAATAGAGTCTACTAGTCCTAGTGCATCCTCTGCCCGCACTAGATCTACAAGGAGTTCCCCTGCATCCAAGCCAACTCAAGACAAGCCTTCTGGTAAAAGGAAGAAGAATAAAAGTACAAGAACATATAAGCCTATTTCAGAAGATGAGGAAACATAATCAAAAGAAGTTTTGAAAGAAGTAAGAGCTACTGGAACTCATGTTGTTGAGTTAAACAAAAGCAAATTTTCCAGCAAAGAAGAAAAGGAAAAGAAGGCTAAAGTTGATAAACCTGGTATGCCTGTTGATGAAGTTGTGAATGCAGTTGTCAATGACGGTAATCTCAAGCCCCTCTATGAATTGTATGAAACTTTTGATGAATCCAGTCAAAGAATTCTAGAAGAAGCTACAATAAAACATATGAACATTTTTAATAAAGTTCTTGTTGAGATTATGTCTGGCCTACCCAAGAATCTGTATGATACTTTGGAGTCGAGAAGGTTAAGTGCTAGAACAAAAGAAGAGAATCTGAGGAAGAGAGTTCTTGTAGATTTGTGTCCAGAAATGCCAATTGAAGAGATGGATTCACTCCTTGAAAAAGATAAAAAGGAATTTAAGAGCAAGACAAGGGTGAATAAACTCATGATTGGTGAAATTGATGCTGTTGTTGGTGAAAGTAAGGAAATTTTGGAAGAGTTTCTAACAAAGAATAGATTAACATTTAGGAAATGAATAATGAAAATTTTCCAGAAAATGAGGTAGTGAATGAGGAGGTAAATGTAAATGAAGAGAATGTGAATGAGGAGAATATGAATGTATCTGATCCTCCAGAAGTTGAGGATATTCTGATTTCTCCTAATGTGGAAAATACAAAGACACCTATGGAAACTAAAGTTCCCAAGGTGGTATTAGCTGAGGAGAAGGTGGTGCAAAATGAAAAAGTTGAGGCATTCAAAGTCAATCTGGAAGCAGTCTCAGAAGAACCCAAGGCTGATGGTGAAAAAGTTTAGGAAATCAGAATGGTGGCAAGAGACATTGCCAAGGCAGTGAAGAGATCTCTGATAGAGCAACAGGAAGATTATGATCTTGAATTGATGAAATTTCAATCAATCTATCTACTCTATCCCAATTTTAGATGATGAAGGTTGCATCAATTGCTCAAGCTAAGGCTAGTGAGAAGATTTTGAAGTCTCACATAAAGGGCAGTGAATTGCTGAATCTTGCATCTGGAGTTTTGCAGAAACTAATGCCTACTCATGTCATGGATCCTTCAGGTTCCTCTTATGGAAAGCTAAAGAAGCTTATAAATGTTGTAAGTACTCAATTTGAGTCTCTTGAGAAACCTGTTGAGGATAAAGTGCAAAAGGAGTTTAATAGAAAAATACTTAGTCAGTTGAAGGCAGTGATTGCAAAGGATAAGATTCTGTTAGCTACTTTCATGAAGAACACTCAAGGTTTTTTGTTTGAAGATGGAAAAGCCTACAAGTCTTGTTTAGCTCTGTCCAAGTTTACTAAAGGTAATGAGAAAAAGGTGAAGGATATGGAAAATCAATTAGCTACCATTTCTGCTACTTTTGATCCTTTAGCTGGTGATGTGGTTCAACAAGAAGGTCAAGTAACAATCCTACTTGACAAAATAAGATGTTTAAAGAATGAAAATGATAGAATTGTTGGGAGAGTATGTGAACTCAAGGGACAAATTTGTTTGAAGATTGAGATAATGGTAAGTGCTTTGAGGGAAGCGAAAGCTATTGTAGCAGTTAGTGACCTGGAGAATCTTGAAATTGTAGAAGCTCAATCCTATTTAATGTGTGGTCACATAACAGTGTTGGAAAGTCTCAAAAAGGTTTGTGATGACAATTTAAGAGTGATGAATCAAAATTTTGCATATATTTTCAAACTTTTGTAAGTTACAAGTTCATGTCTGTACAGTTTTGGAATTTTGTTTCGGTTTCCCTAGTTTTTTCCATTGATGTCAAAGGGGGAGAAGTGTACAATGAAAAATGTATAGTCATCATAGGGGGAGTTGTTTTCCCAAGATTGAAGTTTCTTTTTATGGCAGTGTAACTCAGTTGATCTGACACTTAGTCATTTTTCACTAAGTGTTGCCATCAATTCCAAAGGGGGAGATCGTTGGAAAGAGACACTGTGAATTCTTTTTGGTGTTGTCATTGATGGCAACCCTAGTCGGTGACAGATCCACACAACATCATTTGCCTATACCGGTAGTTAGATTGAAGACAGTTAGGAAGAACAGAGCATGCGACAGTTTGGTGATCATCGATTCACTTACAGATTTCCAATTGTTATTTTGAGTTGTGGACCTCATGGGAGGTTTTTCAGTACATCTAAATTGTTTTCCAAAAATCTTAGTGCCTCATTAATTCTTGTGTGAGTTTGGAGATCCAGTTGATACTTCTTTGTTTATCAGTATTTTGGGGCCGACTTAGTTGGTGTAATATGTTGCGGATATTTAGGAAATGTTTATTTGAATATTTTTGTGTTTGCTCATCTTGTTTTGGGTCCAAGCTAAGTTGTGGCTGACCATTGTGGACGCGCATTGCATAACTCTTATGATTTGAGCTGGCAGTTGCTAATATTTTCAAGTTTTATTTGAAGCTGACTTATTGCGATTAAATTTCTAGTCGCGGATATATATGTATGATCTCTTATATCATTTTGAGATATGTGTGTGGTGTGTCGATGTGTATTACGAATACCAGAAGGGTATTGGAGTGATTTTATGCATAGTTTCACTTGTGCATAAATATTTTGTGAAGCGAGTTAGAGCAAAGCAAAGCGAAAGTTCTGTATCAATCAGAAGGACAAAAGATTGACACTTGAGCCTAACTAGAACTGTAATCAAGCATTTGTAGATGCTATTCTTTTAGTTCATTCTTTTGGATCTAATCCAAATCTTTGTAAGGCAATGAGCCTTCTTATCTTGAGCAGTGTGCTTGAATGCAAGTGCATTCCCATTTTGTAATCTTTCTTTTGGGTATACATAGAACATATTGTGGATTGTCCATCCACCGTGGTTTTTCCCCTAATAGGGTTTCCACATAAAATCCTTGTGTTATGGTGTTGTGGTTGTTTGCTTTATGTTTCTACATATTACTTTTGGTTGAATGTTCTAAGTGGATTAAGGATCAAAATAATAAAGTTAATTTTTGCAAAACACTGATTCACCCCCCTCTTAGTGTTGCTTGTTTCCAACACCCTTATATGTGCATGAACTCACTCAAGATAGATATGATAAACCAAAAGAAGGGATTAAAACACAGGATGGTTTTTCTCATGCTATGATGGGCTCGATCACACTCCCTTTACAAGTAGTACTAAAGAAATTAAATGTATCATTCTCTATCATCTCTAATTTGGATCAATTTCGTGTGAAGTTAGGCTACAAATGGATTCACTCCATGAATGCGGTCCCATCCATTTTCCATAAGTGCTTAAAGTTTCTAGTTGGAAATGAAATATTCACTATGAACCATAGTGAATTTAGACCTCCGTCTTCCCGTGGAAATTTTTCCTTAAACTATTTCTGGCTTGAGCCCATGGAACCTATAAGACCTCGTGAGGACTTCCTTTTTCTATCCTACCAAAAATTCAAACCAAAATTCATAGCCAAATTATCCCTTGAAAATTTTCCTCCACCTATGGTCGAACCTCCGCTCCTTGAAGAAAATAATATTGAGCTTAAGGCCCTTCCCACTAACAAAGACCCATCCATAAAAATTCCCTTGCCTATTTCCTACAAAAGGCCAAGAGAAAACCAAACAAGTCCTAATCCACCTCCTAAGAAAGTTTTTAAAGCCAAAGAGAAAGTGATTGAACAACCTTTCATGGTTTCTTTTGTTCTTCCCTCACAAGAGGAAAAGGAACCTATGGTTGACAAACCTACTCCTACACAAACACAACTTGAAAATCATAATAAAAGAAACAAAAATGCTAGAGTGTAGGCATAGATGTTGTGCTATTGCTCAAAAAATGAATGAAGAGAACAACATAGAAAATCAAAATCCAAATTTGACAGAAGCAATAAATGATGAGCCTCCTCCATTACCAGAACATCTCCAACACAACAAGGACCAAAACCTTCTATGGATATTATCATTCGACCTCCTGTTGTGGTTAACTTGGATGAAGATGAACAAAATACTAAAATTGATGAGGAAGTGCATAATGAGTTGAATTTGTTATTTTCCTCTTCTATGAGCTTAGCCAATAACAACTATGATGATCCTCCTTAACCGAGTGGTTCACCACATGTTGAACTTGGTGATTCTCCTAGTACAATGCTTGACATGTTCCCTCTCGTTAGTGATCTACATTCTGCATATTCTGAACAAGACTGGGATGTGGATGACATACTGGATGGTTGACTCGCATGTGCTTTACTAGTCTTTTTGCTTTCTTTTTTGTTTTCTTGTTGGTTGATTGCATGTGTATAATGTGATCCCCTGTATTGTTTGACATTTCCTCTCTATGTGCATTCATCTATTTGTACCTACATTCTTCTATATGTCATAAGCTTTTTGCATTTTCATTTTATTTTCATTTATCTTTCCATTTTTGTCTTGTGTTTTCCTTTTGGGGATGACGCAAGGCGTCGAGACACCTTATGTCTCTTCCATATTGACCCAAAAGATTTTTCCTCATCTTTTTCTCTTCCTTTCATTTTTGTCTTATGTTTTCCTTTTGGAGATTACACAAGGAATCGAGACACCCCATATCTCTTCCATGTTGAACCAAAAGATTTTTCCTCATATTTTTCTTTTCCTTTCATTTTTGTCTTGTGTTTTCCTTTTGGGGATGATGCAAGGGAATTGAGGCACCCTATGTATCTTCCATGTTGACCCAAAATATTTTTCCTCATCTTTTTATTTTCCTTTCATTTTGTCTTGTGTTTTGCTTTGGGGGATGATGCAAGGTGTTGAGACATTCATGTTTCTTCCATGTTGACCCAAAATGTTTTTCTTTGTTTTCACTCTCTTTGTGTCATTCTTCCAGTTCTATGTGTATTTGGGGAATGATGACAGTTCCTAGCTCTCTAATATCATTGCAACAAAGACAGATACTGACCCTGAATCCATAGATCCCTTATGTTTTTCTGGGGGGAAACCCTCTCTTTTTCCCTTTTTCATGTTTGGCTACTTTAAAGTAATTGCTCACAACATGGTGTTTAGCAATTTCTTTAAAGTGGGGGCATAAATTAGCATTATTTTGGCATTGACATTTCTCCATGTTCCTTGATGTGGTTTTCTTACTTCATGCGATGTGTTTTTCTCTTTGTGGTGACTTTGGGAGTAATGTCCTTCAAGAGCTTGGTCTATCTTAGCATATTACATTCCTCCTAGTGGTGATGCAACACACTGCATTCCCTAAGTTGCAAATATTTTATCCTTTGATTGGTCCTCTCTTAGAGACATTAGGAACAATTTACCCTAAGATTAAGACCTCACTTGAACTAAGCAAGATCCCTTAGAACATCCCTCTTTCTTGTTGCATTTATTTTTGTACCTTATTAAGGTCATGGAGGTATGGCTTTGATATGGTTCCTTGGGGCTCACCTAATGGACAACTAGCTCTACTATCCCTTGTGAGCGTGCATTTATTTTTGTACCTTATTAAAGTCATGGAGGTATCACTTTGATATGGTTCCTTGGGGCTCACCTAGTGGACAAATAGCTTCACTAGCCCTTGTGAGCGTGCATTTTCTTTTTTTCCTTATCATAATCATGGGGGTATGACTTTGATATGGATCTCTTGGGGATCACCTAGTGGACAACTATCTTCACTAGCCCTTGTGAGCATGTGTTTTTTTTGCATAGTGGACAACGCGTTCCACTAGTAAACTTTCTTGGAAAAACAATGTAGACCCGATCCACAGCGCGTTGGACGGCCAGTTGAAGCTTGATCCGTAGCATTTTTCTTTTTTGTCTTTTTATTTTTCTATCTTTGATGGTGTATGTTTGTGATTTGGTTATGGCTTCATATATCATCTGCAAGTGTGTTCCTTTATGCCTATGTTGGTTTGTCATAGGATCTTGATCTTGGTGGCTTGGCCACCTTTTGATTATTGTCATCCTATCTTACTAGCATTCGTACATTTGAACTCCTCTTGATTATGTGGTTGGCTACTTTAGTGTGAGTTTGAAGCAAGTTCATCCTCTCACTAAAGTGGGGGCTAAATGTAGTGTAGGGAAATACATACCTTTACATTTTCACACTTGTTTGGGCCCGCCTTGCTTTATTTATCCTTATTTATGTCTTAATTGGTCCTATTTTACATCCACAAGCCTAATAAATTATATCTTTTTATGGCTAATATCGACGAACATCAAAGGATAGATGATAATTTACTGATTTTGGCTATGTGTCCTTGATTTTTGGACTAGGACTAAAACGCCACCTAGGGTGTCTTTGTCCTCCAAAGGTCTTGGGACCCTAATTTTGAAGGCACCTTAAATGGGCCCCTTTTTGGAGTTTGTGCCTTGAGTTTCAAGCCTCGAGACTAAGACGCCACCTAGGGCATCTTAGTCCCCCTCAAGTTATTTTTGGGATTTAATTTCAAATCTTGGCGGGATTTAGCCTCCTTTAATTAATGAATTCATATGTCAGCTTGTTGTGGTGTAATTTCACGATATTAAGCATGAATAAGTATAAATACAAGGTTCTTTCATTCATTTTCATCCTAGCAACTCGAGTATTCATGCATTATAGCAAGTTTGTGATCAAGAGAGTATTCAAGAGAAATTCAGCAAGTATTTGGAGCCATCATCAAGATTCAAGAATCATGCCAAAGATATTCTTGCATCATGTGTGTTTTTGAGCTAACATTTGTGATGTAGGGTTTTGATTCAAGCAAGCAATTCAAGTCAAGTCAAGATCTATCAAGCATTCATTCCATTCAAGATCTACATTCAAGCTAGCCATTTCACACAAGTTTGCAGATTTCATAACAAGGGTTTGATTTAGGTTGAAGATCATTTGGAGTGCAAAGTTGCATTGCAAAGTTGTCATCTTCACGAAAAGTCACCTATAGACCAGATCTGGAAGTTTCAGGACCTGAGATCTGGGAAGAAGGAAGTGCAATCCTTGGACCTCAAGATCACATTTTGAAATTGCACAAATTCAAATTAGGACTAAGAAGACAATAAGGACACCTTAGTCCTCCTGGAGGTATTTTTTGGAGATTCTTTTAGATTTTGTTTCAACATTCGAAGATTCTGCATCTGCCTCAAAAAATAGCAACATGACTAAGACAACAATAAGGGCATCTTAGTCCTCCTTGGCATATTTGGACAACATTTTTACATTTACAGAATCCTTATTACATATCTAGACTTCCCAAGTACATACATCCTAACTTTCTATTACTTAATTTTTTCATTTGCATTCATCATTTGGCTTGCATTACTAGGTTTTGTGAGTTGAATACTAAGTTGTCTTTTTCCAAGCTTTTGCTTGGTGGTGAACCCCTAAAAGCCTAAGGAATCTTTCTAGGTCTCCCTTGTTTAGAATTGACTCACCCTTATGTTGATAGTCAATCCACTTTGGGATCCTAGGTTTCCTTGAATGAACCATCCCCCCATTGGGAAAAGTACAGGATTAGGGATCCCTTTCTTGTACAATTTTCCCCAAACGGTTCATAAATGAATGATGTTTTTGACATAGATATTTAGTTTGAAACTGTATAGGAGCAAATTTTCACCCCTCTTGTAAATTCCCCTTTTGCATCTCTCCACCTTAGAAAATCAAACCCGACTAATAAATTCCGCATCACCCATCCACAATGTATCCACTTGGTGCTTGTCCTTTGTGTCGGCGGGGGTAATTTTTGTTAGGAATGCACACATGGTGTGTGGACATCTACACGGTGTGCTGCAATCCCTGACAAATTCCTACCTTTGGAATCCACAGGGACGTTACTTTCCCAAGTGGTGATGAAGCGTAATGCCTCTATGTCGACCAACCGACCCTGGTAATAAACACGACTCTTATGAAGGGTAGATGCAGACAAATGTAGAAAAAACATGACTTGTTGTTTCAAACATGACCTAATGTTGTCTAAAGGGAAAATAGAGGTTAGAAACCCTAAAAACCAAAAAGACATAGTTACCTTCACAAACATGTCCATCCTAAGAATTAGACATGGTTGTTACTGAAAACACATCCCTATTATGCAAACATGACTAACTTAAAGTGTAGACGTGACTCTATTACCTGCACATAAAGAAAACCCATATTAGAAACCCTAAAACAAAAACATTAGACCTAGTTACCTTTGCAAACACAACCATATTCAAAAGAAAACATGACCTTCAAAAGAAAATGCGATAATCCTTAAGTGCAAATGTGACAATCCTCAAGTGCAAACATGACAATCCTTAAAAGAAAATGTGACAAATTTTTGCAAACACGATAATCCTTAAAAGAAAATGTGGCAGATTTTTGCAAACACAACACTACCACCTGCACAAACAAAAAAAGTCAGAAATCCTGAAACCAAATGAGAAAACGTGGCCTAATTAACAATAATGACCTTGATACGAGGCAATTGCACTCTAATTCCCAAAAAAGAGCGATATTGTGCACAATCATGACCCCTATTTCTGATAGCCATGTTCTAGAGACTTGCAAATCAACACAACTCACAAGAATTGTTAAGTTTAGGGATGTGGGTCTCATTGGGTATGCCAATAAATGTAAGGGATAATAGTGGAATGGATTAAGCATACAAGAATTCAATCAAAGAACTCAAAACAAGAGATAAAACCTACTTACTAATGAGATCCAATAGCAAATCAAGTCATGAAATAACACCCTAATATTAGCATAATCAAATATAAAATAATTGAAATAAAAACTTGAAACAATATTACCATCCCATTGTTGGAGAACTTGTGTTGTATGATGTTGAATTGCTCAAACACTTGAAGCTTCCATGATTTCTAGCAAAAGCTTGATTGAATGTAATGCAAAGATGACCTAGATACTCAAGATGAATGCTCCCAGGAATCAATTTGACATGACTTAGCTACTCAAATTCTAGGTGATGAACGTGAAGGAGTGAGGGTGATTTTATAAATTTTAGGAAATTAGATCAATGGTCAAGATTGAGTTTCAATGCCCACAAATAAGGGTTGAGACTAATCCTCAACACCCACAAATGAGAGTGAATCAAGGAAGATCAAGGGATTTGATAAGTTAGAACTCAAAATATCTCCACCATTCTAGGAAAATGGTTAGGATATTTTTAGATCAAGGGTGGAGATTAGATTTGAAGATCAAGGGCTAGAAATGGTTGAGACAAGAAAAGTCAAAGATTTTTGAAAAAGGAATATTCCTCAAGAATATGCTTTATGGAGGGAAATTAGTTTAGTTAAATAATTAGAAATTATTTAATCATGGAGGATGAGGATATGCCATTCTTTAAAAATGAATATTTCATTGGAGGAGAAAGATTAAAAGTGGGATAATTAAATAATGAGAATTATTTAATTATATGGGATTAGAAGAAATATTAGATGAACCTAATTAAATAATTAAAAATTATTCAACTAGAAGGATGAAAAGGAAAATTAGCAATGAAATAGTGAATTAATTAAACGATTCAAGAATATTTAATTAATAGAGGAAATTAGGGTTAAATGATGAAAATGATGTTAAATGGTGTTAAAGGGAATTAATAATGCAAATTAAATTAAATGATGATAAATGAAATTAATGATAATAAAAATGATGGGAATGATGGAAAAATGCAGTTTTAGGATGTGTGATATGTGTTAGGCATTTTTACATGTCTACAAATGGAAAATATCAAAATGAAGTTTTTTAACCTGTTTGAATTTCCTTAAGAATTTCAATAATTTGTGAGTACAAGTGAAAACATTAATGAAAACATCAATGATGATTTTAGAAACCCTATAGTAGTCTTCTACAAAGTTTCTTCAACTCATCCTAATTTCTAAGACTAGAGATTTATATATTTTAGGTTTTATTTTTTGTAAGAGTTGGTTATTTTAGTTTTTCATTATTTTAAGTGCAAACAATTCTAGGGTTTCAATTTTTAATAGTGTATCTTCCATTAAAGATACTCTCTAAGTTGTATAAGGGTAGATAATATAGTGCACGTACTTATAAATAGTTGTCTTCCTAGCTGGTCATTAGTGTTCTAGAGGGTTTTGAAGTGTGGCATGTTAGTGTGAAATGAGTCACTACTAATCTAGTTAGCTTTTAACCTATCTAGGAGGGTTGTATTCACACTACTCGTAAGTTCACTTAGGATGCATCTCACTTTATGTCTCACCTCATGTGTGTAGAGTCTAAACTAGTATATTGTAAACTTGGTAGAAACCACACAATTCAGAGGTATGACTAATTGAACAGTCCACTCAACATTGTAAAGACATCATTAAATTGTCATCCAAGGTTTGTAGACTTGTGATGTTGTTGCACTATATGTTCCTTCAGAGACTTGAGGTTATCTAGGTTATCCTATTAAAGGTATTCTACTTGTTGGAAGGTCACAAAAATGCATAACGGTGAAAGAAGTAAACTAGCACTAATGGCTATGGGTGCCTACAACATAACCTAAAATTGAATTGCTGCTATCAGAGAATTACTGAAACTAACTTAAAATATTCAAAACTAGTAACTAAACATATCCTAACCTCTAGAGTATTACATGTTAACTAAATGCATTCATGCTCATGAACATTCATTACTAATAATAAAAATATGAGAATCTATTTTTACTTACATGCAATTTATGAAGTAATGATAAACAAAAATAGCTACTAAACATAAATAAACAACTACAAATGTAGTGAAGAACAGTTACCTTGAGTGGCCTGCTCAAGTGGCCGTCTTCACTTAACAAACCAAATCTAAATCTTTAGATTCTACGCATCCATATGAACTTTAACTTCATTCATTATTTCTCACAAAAAATTACACAAAATCTTCCTCACAGATTGTATTTAAGGAAATCATTTCTAAATAATCAACATGTCTGTAGATGGTAATTGAAAACTAAAAAGTAACTAATAACAAAATACTTAAATCAACTAACTTATCTAAGGACTCAACCATTGGATATATACAAGCACGGGGGAGTTTATTCTAAACACAACTCCTAACTAAAATCATTAACTACAACTCCCTAGATATCAGAGTATGCAATTAAAATTGAATTATTCAAATTGTAACTAAAAAGAAACAAGAGTTCTAATAAAATTCAAACTCTACAAAATAGATCTACATGTAGAACACATAATCAGATATCCAAAATCTTATCAACAAAATAATTCTTCTTCTCAATGCCTTATTAACTGTCATAATGATGCATAAATAGCTTCATCAGGTGCCTCCATATGGTAGTTATTACACTCAGCTTAAACTAGCACTTCCCCTGTTTCGTTGTCCAAGTCCTCCTTTTGCTGCAGGCTATAGTTTCTTCTCGGGCTGCAAGAGGTTAATCCACAAAACATATACACAAAGATAACTACCATGATTAAACATAGAATTCCAACCACATTTCATACAACTCACATATAAACCATGCAATGCTACTATATCATAACTATATTTCCATTACTATTATTCAGGTCCAAGGTTGTATAATAAGCATGAAAAGATAGCATAGCATAGGAGTATTGTTTGATAATGTCTGGAAGCATGCATAAAAAGAACAAAAAATAGGCTAATAAATGAACCTATCACTCCCTCCAACTATCCTTTTTCCTATCCTCAAGAAAAACACTAGGGGTATAGATTAGAACGCATAGTTATCTCCCTGAGGTACATAACAACATCAACTCCCTTGATATAGTTTAAGTAGAAACCTTTGTAAGCTACAAGTTGTCTCATTCTAATGATCCTGACTTTCTCACACACCTCACCTTTTTCCCCGATCCAATGTGGAATTGGATAGAGTAGCATAGGTGGGTGGAATGTGAGTGGTACCCAGTTATGTGAGCAGAAATTTTCATGTATCTGCGTACCCTCTCAAGCATGGTGGTAAAATTGCATACTGAATAAGGTTCCTTTCTCTACAACTTTGGGGTCAAGTTGTTCCATCTATTCTAGATATATCTGTAACATTGCTAACCCAATCCCACAGCTAATGTTTGCATTGTTTTATAATCCTCTTTTCTTAGTGTTACCTATTTTTCACCACCAGCTCAAAACAGGTAGAGCTGAATTGCATCCATCAAGAAGGTAAAAAAAAATTCTGCTTAAGTATTCATTATGTTCCAGAACTTTGATTACTTGCGAATTTCAAGTGTTATTATGCAAATCTTAGACAAAGGAACTCATAAATTTGCATTAAAGAATGTTGTTTTTATTCATATTGGAAAGGCTGAAGTCCCACACAAGCCATGGGAGTAACTGAGTTTGATTTGCACAATCAAATGATAGATACAAGAAAAGAAAGTACACTATACAATTGAGAGTAAAGAATGCATAGGGTAGAAAGTGATTCGTCATTGCCTGGAATGACGAATCATTGAAAAGTTGAGGAATGTTGTGACGCCAGTTCCAGCTCCAGCTCCATCTCCAGTTTTAGCTCCAGCTCCAGCTCTAGCATACCTGCAAGTTGAGGGAAATGTTGTTAGAGCAATGGGAATCAAATCATCTCATATACCTATGCTACCAACAGAAATATAGAATACAATCGATCAAGCATTCATCAGATGAAAGGCTGATAATCAAGAAAAAAACATAATTCAATGGAATCTTTTAGCTTCTTTTATTTTACTAACTTGTTTGTTTCAATGTGCAGGAACATGTTCATCATGTTCGAGATCATTTCATCAAATATGTGGAGTAAAACAGGCTCCCACAAGGGTAGAGCTCGGCATATCATAAACACCTCTCATTCACATTATTACATGAGAGTCATCGAGTGTTACAATTATCAAACGAAACTGTTGTAAAAGTAATAATCATCATAAACAAAGAAGCATGATTAGAGAGAGTTAATTGTATTTGTCATAGTTGAGTTTCAGCTCTGTCTTCCATTCATGTTTTACATTTTAATGAGGCATTGAGCTTCCTTAAACTGACAGGAAAATAAGGTATTAAGTTATTCAATTGTTCCTTACATATTCATAATCTACAGGAGAGACAAAGAAACAGGTTTTCCAAATGCTACAGGTAATGAAAGCTTCATGTCAAATGGTAATCTTAACATGTCAGCTATGAATTGATCAGCATTAACAATAAATGGAGTATTTGCTTTCAATGGCAGTCATTATTTATGAAGTTATTCAAAAGAATATTTTGCATGAATATAGTCAAAACCAAAGACAATCAAGGGTTGTCATATGAAGAAAGACAATATTAAGTATCAAAGCACAACTTTTTTCCTTAAAAGGACAAGTTACGTTGGAAATAAGTCAATGAAAGACATGAGCTGTGAGCTGTGACAGTTATATAAAAGTAAAGGATAGTTGTAGATGCTCAGAGATTATCTACAAATGAATGAAACTCAGTCACAAAAGACCAAAGGGTAGTCAACATAGTAGCAGAACCGTCATTAATTTTCATTGACAAGTAGCTTCCATACAAGCTACATACATGAGACAAGTGCAAATGACAAAGAATATGCCATTCAAAGCCATGATAGTGAAATGTCATAAATTAAGAATGATAATATTCTCATGGTGGAGTTTGTGTACAACAATATAAAGGTCAAAGAGTGATAGAGAGCAACAAAGCTTGAAGGAAGGTAAAGATTTTGTAAATCAGTTAATGCATAGTGACTATCACAAGCATGAAGATAGCTTCTCCCTAGAAGACAATTCACAAGGAAAGATTTATGATAAACATTGTGGAAAAGAAGATTTCAGCCACTGTGATAAGGTGCAAATATGTCTATGAGGATACAACAAGAGTATCAATCATCACAGTTACGTGGTTCAACTATTTGTACATAACCATATTTTTCACTGAAGTATGACAGTCATTGTATCTTCAATGACTCAAAGAAAATGTACAGTTTTGAAACAAGTCACAGTCATGTAGATGGAAGGTTAATGGAATATTTTACAGAGGCTATGACTGAATGGAAGCAATAAAGCTCAAATACCCACCTGGGGTTTTCCTCAAAAATATAGATATATGGAGTTGCCATATTTTCAGTTGTGGGTCAAAATCAATAACATATTTTCGTTGTATACAACAAGAGATATTTAATTTTCAATCACAGCCACAGCCTAGAGCTTTCTATTTTCAAAATATAGAGATACCCATTTAATTCTTTCACTTCAAAATCATAAATGTGTACAAAATGGAGGCAAATCTCAGTTTTGTATTTGAAAACAATAGAGAACACTTACCAATGAATTTCAGAGAGAGGGTTGACCAATATTAAGGTGTAAATTTGAAGCAAGTCACGCTCTTTCCAGCTCTCATGGCGTCCAAATTCTGACAAAGTGCCAAGAAGACACAAAGAACAAAGAAAAAAGAAATGATAAAGTATATATAAGATAGTGAACTCAGCCACAGCTATAAAGCCTGTAAATGGCTTAAAAAATAGACGAAATTCTAGATCCATGACAAGAGGAAGAGCTTAGCTTGCATTTTCTACAGAAATCTTCAAAGAAATGCATAGGAAATACAAATAAAATCTTAAGTTCTAGCATCAAACCCTCATGGTGGCGCCAGCAGCAGACTTGTCTTCAGGATACAAGTGAAAAATGCGAAATGATTAGGGTTTTTTTCTTTTTCTCTATTCACAGTGACTTCAGATGGAGTCTTTGAAGAATAAAATGAAATAATGATGTTTTATTTTATTGCTCATGATTTCAATTTTTGAGTCAAGTCGATTTATGCATAATTGGTTGACCATTTTCAATTAATCAAATATTTATAATATGCATGGTAATGTTGGTTAATTATTGTCAAGTGTTTATATTGCATGATGGTCGGCTGATATTTATTTAAGTCAGAATGCAAAATATATGCTAAGTATGACATATGAAGCTTGAAAGTTGTGAAGTGGAGAATATGCTTTCTGGATTAGCTTTATCCTTCATATTTATTTGCATAATTCAATGCAAATGAATTAGTTAAATGATGAGTTATAAATCCTTTAATTAATTCATCTTTTTCAAATGCAAATAAAGATATTATGTAAAGTTGGATCATGATTTTACTTCAGTTACACATCATACTCAACTGAAGACTTTCACATGATGATGTAGTTCCAATGTGCATGGGCGAATTGATAGGAATGAGACAGTTTTGCATGCTTTAGGCCACCTTTTTAGGGATTTCTAGTTCAGTTCGAGTTGTAAATCAGTTGCATGCTTTATGACTGCCAGGTCGAGATTGAGTTCACTCATTTTTGCATGAGTTTGAACCTTATTTTCAAGGATTTTTGCTTCTGCTTGGATTTCACCTTGGAGTTATCACTTTCTCACTGAAATTAACTTTCAGTTGCTTGTTCATGCACTTTGAAGTGCATTCATATTGTATATATTGAAAAAGTTTATCTTTTCAATCCAGTTCTTGTTTTTCAGCCTTTGCATTCTGCAAAGCGAATTATTTTGTTACTCAACTTTTATTTACAGATTAATATAGTGACGGGTTTACAGGTTCAAATTGTGTTATTGCAGAAGATTCCTTTAATTTTTCAGTATTTTAGAAATTTCCTTCTAGATTTCAAGCATCGTTTTGTGAGGAATTTGATCGAGGAATTACTGTGTTTCAATTCTAAAACCTCTTATTTTTTCTGTCTTTTTCACATATCTATATGCAATTTAGTTTAAGTTCACTGGTTATGCATTGTGCTTGTAATTGGTTAATCAATTTAGTCGTGAAAACCTCGTTTTCCCTCGATATTGCATTAGGTGAAAGCCTCTGTTTCAATCATTCAAGTGATTAAATTATCAAGTCAGGTTGTGCATATTGGAGTGTTGAGAAGTTTATTGTGAGTCATAGTTGCAAATCATTATCGATTAGGTGCATCACCTTCAATTTACAGTTTTGCATACATTTAGTAATAGTTCTTCTATCCTTTTTCTAGCAAATCACCAGTTATTAATTGATGAATAAATAGGAAGCCGACCTAGAATCCAAAGGTTTACTTTCGAATAGGGTACCCACAACCTGAAAGTAATCCAATGTTTCAATAGATTGCTGAATTGCATCTTCTAGTATCTGCTTGTGAGCCAACGACTCTCTCCTAATAACATCACCTGCCATTATGAATCTCTTTTACCTCTACTCAATGTGTTAACCTTGAAAATTTAGCTCAATTTCCACTTCACCACCCTCAAACCCTTCTCTTACTCTGATAATTCCTCATGCATTTTCACTACCATACTATAACTATAACTCCCCTTCTTTGTATTAGGTTGATTGAGCTTAAAAATGGGTTCTGGGTTCAACTTAGCTCAAGATCATAGGATTAGGGAATTGGAAATTTAAACTATCAACAAAATGTAGGTGTAATTTTTAGGATAAAAAGGGTTTGCATGTCATATTTGTTTGTTTGCATTTGGTTTTAGGTGGCGAAAAATAAAAAAATTGGTTGAATTGTACCCTCCCCCCTACTTAATCTTTGAAGTGACCTCACTTCAACTTGTGATAGAGGAAGGTATGATTAGAAAGTATGGAAATAAATGTTATGAATATATCGCATGCTTAATTTAATATGAAATACATAATGAAAGAGTTAAGAAATCTATGATAATTATGATAATTTACCTTGCATACCTATTGGAGGTGACTAACTGAATGCCACACATATGAGCTGATTCAAATGTATCTACAATATGATTTGATGTGATAGGAAGTAATTGTAGATGAATGAATGGTGAGGTGGTGGATGTAAGGTAATGAAACATAATAGACGGATAATAGTTGGTGATGTGACAGTTCAAATGTTTAAAGTTTGAATTAGTGGTAAGAAATAAGATAGGTATGTTGCGGGTACTTATTATGATAAGATGGATATTGCATGTGAGAATTTTGAGGTGAAAATGCATGAACTACAATTAATTTGGTGCCAATTGATTTGAATTTTTTTTCTTCTACATAGAGCTACGGGTACCTTCGACATCAGGTTCCTTCCTAGATTGTGACAGTTGTTGTGAGCTATAGGTCCCTAGTGCAATAGGTCCCTTTATGAATATTCACAGTTGTATATATAAGATAGGTCCCTCTGGAAAAAGTATGTACATCATTATAACCATGTTGTATGTGCTTGTGAGGTAGAATAAGGAATTAAAGTTGAGTGATCTCAAGGATTGAGCTGTGTAGCTCAATCTCTGAATCACTTGAAGAACTTGGTATATCTGTTGCTGCTGACGCATCACTCTATTTTTGAACCTGTATCTTGATCACTATGATGTCCATATTGCTGAAATAGAGAAAAAACAAAATATTCCTTTTGTACTGGTTTTTTCTAAAGTTTCAATCGGTGACCATTAACCATTAGTGAGAACCTCACTACATCTATGGTATGCAACTATACTGATCCATTAGGAAAGACTTTGTCAATCTCATAAGGTCCCAACCACCTAGATTGGAGTTTCCCTTTGAAATCCTTATATCTTGAATAATATAAAAAGGCCCAATCTCCTACATTAAATTCCTTTGTCTTGATATATTGATCATGCCACTTTGTCCTCTACTTTTATACTATCTCGGTGTGATGAATGGCCTCCATCCTAATTTTATCCAGCCCATTTAAGCGGTGTAACCCATCCTTTTGAGTTGTTGTGAGATCCATGTCCAACTCTACTATTGTTCTTAATGTCTTATACTCAAACTCAATTAAAAGGACTATTGTTTTGCCATATACTAGCTCATAGGGTGTAAAAATAGTTGTTGTTTTCTAGGTTGTTCTATATGCCCATACTGCTTCTGGTAACCTAGCAACCCAATCTTTCCTATGTAATTGCACTTTCTTGGTTAGAATACTTTCAATTTCTCTATTGGTAACCTCCACCTAGCCATTGGCCTGAGGGTGATAAGGTGTTGACTTTTTGTGGCTGATTTGATATTTTTTAACCAATTTGGTGATGAGGTCTGAAGTAAATTGTGGACCTTGATCAGTCACAATTTCCTTAGGTACTCCATACCTAGTAAAAATGTCCTCATACAAGAATTTAGCCACATTTCCATCTCTAGAAAATTGTAATTCCTTCACTTCTACCCATTTAGTTAGACAATTAGTGCAAACTAGAATGTATTCCTTGTTGTTAGAAGAAGGTGAGATTGGTCCAATAAATTCTAGACCGCATTTGTCAAAGGGAGCTAGTGTTAATTGAGGTTGTAATGGAATTTCATCACTCCTTGTTTTCTTACCCATTCTTTGACACCTATCACAACTCCTTGTGTGCTTGACAAAATCCTTGTGTAGAGTTGGCCAATAGTAACTAGTTGTGAGGATTTTGAATGTTGTTCTTTTTGCTGCAAAATGAACCCCACATGGTTCATCATGGCAAGCCTTCATGATTTCAAAGATTTCATCTTCCCTTATGCATCTTCTCATGATATTGTCAGGGCTAGTGTAGAACAAGTAGCTAGATATCCAAGAGTATGGAAAACACTTATGTACCAACTGTCTCTTTTCTCTTGGAGAAAAGTGTGGTGAAATCTGCCTTGTCACTAATAATTTGCAATGTCAGCATACCAAGGTACATGTACATTAAGAGAAAAAAAGTGTTCATCTAGAAATGAGTCATCCACTACCCCATCTGTTGATTGTGTTGGCAACCTTGACAGGAAATTTGCTACTACATTAGCCTTACCAGGCTTGTCCACTATTGTAATATCAAACTCTTGTAGAAGGAGCAACCATCTACTAGTCTACCCCCTACTACATGCTTGTTCATTAAATATTTGATAGTTGTATGGTCTGTGTGGACAAAAATTGAATAACCAATGATGTGATACTTGAATTTATTGATGGCATAGACCACTGCTAGCATCTCCTTCTTCATAACAATATAATTTATCTATAATCCCTGAAGATTCTTGCTAATGTAGTAAATATCATATTCTTTGTTACCTTCTTTCTATCCCAAAGCTGTTCCAATAACAAAATCTGAAGCATGTGTGTGTATATGGAAGGGTAAGCTCTAATTTGACCCCCTCAAAATAGGTGCTTGGGTTAAGGATTTCTTCAAATTTTCAAAGGAATTTTGGCACTTTGATGTCCAATCAAATTCAATATCTTTAGTCAATAGAAAAAACAATGGCACAACAATCTTACTGAAGTCTTTAATGAACCTCCTAAAATAGCCTGCATGGCCAAGGAAGCTTCTAACATCTCTTTGCTTCTATGGAACAAGTAATGTAGAAATGATTTCTATCTTATGTGGATCAACCTGAATCCCTACACTGGATATGAAATTCCCTAAAACAATTCCCTGAGTCATCATCATAAAACACTTTTCATTATTGAGGGACAAGTTGTGTTCTTTACACCTCTTTAAAGCCTTCTCCATATTGCTAAGGGTTTCCTTATAAGTTTCCCCATATGTGGTGAAGTCATCCATATATATCTTCATACAATCAAGAGCATAATCAGAAAAATGTTGAGCACTGCCCTTTGGAAAGTAGTTGGGGCATTGCATAAACCAAAGGGAAGAACATAGTAGGCATAAGTACCCCAAGGATAGGTGAATGTTGTTTTTTCCTAATCCTTTGGAGCAATTTTTATCTAATTGTAACCACTGAAACCATCTAGGAATGGAAAGTACTTATTTCCTGCTAAACAATCAAGCACTTGATCTATAAAGGGCAATGGAAAGTGGTCCTTCTTGGTGGTTATGTTCAGTTCCCTATAATCTACACATACTCTCCATTTTCCACCTTTCTTGGGAATAATAAATAAAGGTGAGACCCATTCACTGTCAGATATAGGATAAATGAATCCTGCATCAAGGAGTTTTTGAAGTTCAACTTTGACTATTTCCCTCAAGGTAGGGTTCATTCATCTTTGAGGCTATCTAATAGGCCTACAACCATCATTTATATAGATCCCATGCATACATAAATTAGGATCTATACCCTTCATATCATGGTAGTCCCATTCATATGCTATTGCATGTGCCTACAACACAGTAGTTAGGGAATTTTGCTGCTCCTTAGTCAATGCATGGTTTATGTTCAACATTTTCCTTGGCATGACTTCTAGTTCTTTGGATGATTCTTGTACAGATGAGAGATCAAGGATAGGAATGATTGGTACACACTATTGTGGTAGTAAGGAATGAAAGATTTGAGATATTTCTTTGAGGAATTGGTAGGTATAATACTTTGCAAGGGGTCTTGTAGCCATGTGAGACAATCCTATTGTTGCGAGCTCCTACCATAATCATTTTGCATTATATGAGCAATCAACTCATCTTCATCTTGATCATGAGGGTTGCATTCTATTGTCATCAAATTCTGTAGGGAATAATTATCTTCCTCATCCAAAGTGGGCCAAATGGTTTGCTCAAGATCAACATAAGGCTGGGTTGGAGGATATAGGACCAATTTCTTGGTCACAGTCCCATTAGATATTATCATATTACCAGACCTACAACCTATGAATGCATTGGTTGTAGCTAACCATGGTCTGCCTAGGATGAGTAGATATCCTACGAGGTTAGCCTTTGATTGTAAAACTATGAAATCAATAGGATACTCCCAAGAATCTAATGCAATAACTAAATCTTCAATGATTCCTTCAGGCTTGGCTATTGACCTATCAACCAACTATAGAATAGTTTGTGTAGGTCTAAGGTTGGCTAATTGAAGTAATTGCATTGTTTCTTTTGTCATGAAATTGATTGCTACCCCTAAGTCTATCAAGGTTTTCTTGATAATGGTCCCATTAATCTTAACATCCACTACTAGAATACCAGGGTTTGTGTATTTAGGGATAGTTATGTTCTCTAGCATAATATCAACAAGGTTTTCTAAGACATGAATTATCTGAGGATCCTTCCTTTTTCTCTCTGGTTTCTTAAGAAATAGGCCCCTCACAAGTTTTGGTATAAAGTGGGATGTCTTTAATAGCTTGGATGAGAGGAATATTAATGCTTACATCCTTTAATTGACCTAGTAAGTTTATCTTAGCCTGTGTATGATGTTTTTGAATGGATAAGCATTTGAGGAAAGGAGACTTTGGACTTGAGATAGTTTGGTGTACCTGATTTGACTCAAGTTCTAGAGGTGAATTGTCTGAAGCTTCAACTACAAGTTCTTCATTCTCCATCTCAATTATTTGAGGGGATGAAGGTATAGCTAGTTGTTTCCCTGACCTGAGATGGACATCACTCACCTCTACCCCATAAGTGGGGTATTGCATAGCCTTAATAGTATAAGCTTGTTGGACATGCTTGTTGTTAAGGTTAGGTGTAGGTTGGGCAGGTAATTGTGGTGGTCTGAGTGACTGAGATGTAGGATTTTATGGAGGCATAATTTCTTGTTGTTGAGACTGAGAAGGAAGCATAGGCTGCTAATAATTAATGTTTTACTGTTGCCACTACTGAACTTTTTGCCATTGAGGTTGTCATTGGTTTTGCTATGTTGGCCATTGAGGATTATAATTGGAACCTTGTAAATTTTCTTGTGACCAAGGATTTGGTTGCTGCTAGTTCCAATTTTGTTGAGGTTGTGGCTATTGTTGAGGGTTTTTCCATTGATTTTAATTAGATGGCCCTAGGGCTAAGAATTCCAAGCAGAAAAATTCTGATTTCCAATGGGAAAGGATGAATTGAAGTTAAGAGGGTCTTCTAGCATACCTTGTCTTTTTTTCCATGGCCTTCTTTGAGCTACGTAAAATATTTTCCCATCCTCTCCTTCAAGAGGTTGAAAATCAGGTCTCTTTGTTTTGTCTTGTTGAATACTAGCCACCCTCTTACATTTACAATTCACTTTTCTTTACCTACAGCTAGGGAAGTATTCAGTGAGCATTGCTTCAACTTCCTCTTGTTTCTTCTTTATGTGGAGAGTGTCCAACTGAGTTTTCAGGTGACTGATAATGTCCTCCTTCATGTTGGATAGCAAATTGCTTAACTATATCTTTGAAACCCCAATAGATGATTTTCCAATAGTGGATGTCCTCTCCCCTCTTAGCCTCTTAGTGAAGGTCCTGGAGTAATTTCTGTAGACCTTGTAGATGTCTTCAAATGGTATTTGAGAGATATTCCCTTACCCAATAAGATTGATGGCATCCATACAGTCCTCATTGACTCCTCACAAAAATACTAACTTGAGGGATTATTTAGACAACTTGTTTAGTGGGTTTTTCTTCAAGGAAAACTAAAATATCTCCACATAATCTTCTAATGGCTCATCCTCCTTCTATGACATTCTAAAAATGTCATCTCTCCTCCTATCAAGTCCTCTATAATAGTCTTGGTACTTCTCCAAGAACAATGTTTTCATGGTATCCCAATCAGGAACAACATCTTTGCCTAATCCCATAAACCATCTTAGGGTTGCATCTTTTAGAGTGGCAGGGAAGAGCTTGACCCTATGAGCATAAGAAACATATTCATAACTCCATAGGACACTAAATTCAAACATAAATTTTACTGGATCTTCAGTTACCAACCCATAAAAGACTAGTAATGCTAAAGGAGGAATATTCTTCAACACAGTAGCCCTTTCTTGGTTGGTGATTGGGAACTCAAAGGTCGCACATTCAGGATCATCCATTGCATCACCCATGGTTTGGTATGTCCCCTTTTTTTGTGTGCTAGATTTTGGTGATAGAGAAATTTCTTCTTTAATATTACCCTCGCTCTGAGTACTGGAGTCACCAATTTTTGTTATGGCTTCTTTGCGCGTAGAGGGGAGGAATCTACCCAAAGAATCTCTCTGCCTCCACATATAATAAATATGACTTTGTATAGTAGCGGTCCTGTTGGCAACACAAGGGCAGACAACTAAGAGGGGGGTGAATCAGTTGTCACAAAATTTCAAACTTATTAAACTTATTATCCTTATTCTCAGATCTAATCAATAACCATGAGAGCATAAATCAACAACACATCAGAAACACACATAACACCAAGATTTTTTACGTGGAAACCCTATTAGGGGAAAAACCATGGTGGAGGTCAGTCCACAAGATTATACCCTATTAAAAGTATAAATAATTATGAATGGGGAATGCACATGCATTCAGGCGCAATACCTAGAGCTCACTGCTTAAATACAGAAGGCTTGCTGCCCAAAGGAAGACACACTTTCTTACAAAAGATTGAATTACATCCACAAAATTTGAACTAAGAAAAATAGCATTTGCTAATGCTTGATTACAGTTTCGGTTAAGCACATGAACACTTCTTCACTCTTCTTCACACTCTGCTTCTTCCTTTGAAAGATATGAATAATATTCACACATAAGACTCACACACTTCACACACACATGCCTTCAAATGATAAGGCAATCACTCTTATATATCTGCAACAAGAAATTACATCGCTACATGTCGGCCTCAAGAAAATAATAAAATGAATACAAACTGTCGGCCCAAAACATTAAAGATTATTAATGCGAATCAACTAAGGTCAGCCACAACATAGTGAAGACCCAAAATAAAATTCTCAAACACGAACCACCTTCAAAAATTAATCTTCGAGGATCCACAACACGCTTCAACACCTTGTCGGCCAAGAACATGAAAAACATGAACATGCAAGAGAAAATCTTGAATCACGAGCACAATAATCAGTGCAAACATGCAACACAGATAGAGAATGATCTAGAAAAATCCACAAACATAATGAATCACTAGAGAAGCATCCGTAACAACTGAACTAACTAAAATCACATCATCTTCATTCAAGAACACCTATTGAAACAACATAAAAACTAGAAGAATACAAATCTTCATAACTTGATCAAATCTTCACATGGATCTCTGAAAATTAACATGGATAAACTAGATATACTCAACAAGAAACCCTTTAATCCACAACCTCTGATCATAAATGTATTG
The DNA here is from genome assembly GCA_007258455.2 of Sequoia sempervirens. NCBI lineage: Eukaryota > Viridiplantae > Streptophyta > Pinopsida > Cupressales > Cupressaceae > Sequoia > Sequoia sempervirens. The sequence goes on along the minus strand of VDFB02268374.1, from coordinate 24,039 downwards.
AACTCACCAACAGACTGAACTTCACTTCACCATTGACAACCTACAACTTATTTCATTACAATTTTCTCAATATCCTCAACATATACAACCTCTAAGACATTAATGCGAATAGTGTTGACATCAATGACAACCACATATCAGCAACACAATCACAACATCCAACAATCTCCCCCTTTGGAATTGATGGAAACACATGATGTGAAAAACACCATGACTCTTATGATGGAAACACATGATGTGAAAAACACCATGACTCTTACTCCCCCTTAGGTTCTGACTCTTTTCTTCTCAACAACTCTTTTTCCACATAATTCTTCTTCCTTAGATAATTCACAATTTTTCACATGACTCTTCTCCCCCTTTGACATCAATGACAAAGATATATTTTCTCAACACAAGCTCTGAACCACATATTTGAACATCTGACTACTCCCCCTGAGTAGCAGCCACCACAACATCAATCCGGATCAAAATATGACCATGAAATGCATGAATTGATGCAAGTCAATGCATCTTAGTTATGATTAGGAGGGGTAATCACCCCTAGCTTCCCTCTTAGATACTCAAAAATATCCTTAGGCAATGACTTTGTAAATATATCTGCAATTTGTTCCTTAGTAGGCACATACTCCAATCTGACTTCCTTTTCCCTCACCTTCTCTCTCAAAAACTGAAACTTGATAGATATATGCTTGGTCTTTGAATGCAGCACCAAATTCTTAGAGATGTTAATTGCACTTGAATTATCACAGAATATAGCCATGAGTTCATCATACATAACTCTGATATCTTTCAACATCTGCTTCATCCACAATACTTGAGTACAATTATTAGTAGCAATAATGTATTCTTCCTCTGCAGTAGACAAAGAAATGGCATTATGCTTCTTATTTAACCATGAAATCAACTTCTTACCCAAGAAAAATGAACCACCACTAGTATTCTTTCTGTCATCCACATCTCCTACCCAATTAACATCAGTAAAAGCACTCAAAGTCAGATCATCATTTTTAGGATACCACAATCCAAAATCAATTGTTCCCTTCAAGTATCTGAAAATTCTTTTCACAGTAGTTACATGAGATTCCTTAGGATCAGCTTGAAATCTTGCAACAATACATATAACATTCATGATATTTGGCCTAGTTTGAATCAAGTAAAGTAATCCACCAATCATTGATCTATATCTAGTTTGATTTGCTTTTGGAGAATCATCATTTTGTGTCAACTTGCATCTGGTCACCATAGGTGTACCAACTGGCTTTGAATTTTCCATACCAAACTTCTTTAACAATTCTTTCACATACTTGGATTGAGATATGAAGATCCCTTTGTTTAACTGAGTAATTTGCAATCCCAAAAAGAATTTCATCTCACAAATCATAGACATCTCAAACTCATTCTACATCTCATTAGAAAAATCCATGCACAAACTATCATCTCCTCCAAAAAATGATATCATCAACAAAGATTTCAACAATCAGATCTTTATCATGATCAATCTTGAAATACAAATTACTGTCAGTAGTACCTTTATTGAATCCAAGCTTCAAAAAATACTTGTCCAATCTTGCATACCATGCTCTTAGGGCTTTCTTAAGTCCATATAATGCTTTCTTCAACCAACAAACCATATCTCCCTGATCAGTCAATTGAAATCCATCAGGTTGCTCTACATACACCTCTTCTTCCAATTCGCCATTTAGAAATGCTGACTTGACATCCATCTGATAAACCTTGTAGTTTTTGTAAGCAGCATAAGCAAGAAATAATCTCACAACTTCAATTCTAGCAACAGGGGAAAAAGTTTCTTCAAAGTCAATTCATTCCATCTGTGAATATCCTTTACACACCAATCTTGCTTTATTTATAACAATTTCACCTTGCTCATTCAGCTTTTTTCTAAAGACCCATTTAGTTCTAATTACATTTTTGTCCTTAGGTCTAGGAACAAGAATCAATGTATTATTCTTCTCAATTTGTTGTAGCTCTTCTTTCATTGCTTCCACCCAATGTTCATCTTTGCATGCTTCATTTACATTATTAGGCTGTCTTTGAAATCAAACAATATTCTTCTGCAATCTTTCTCCTAGTCTGAACACCTTTGTTCTTATCACCTATAATTTGATCTTTTGAATGATTTAGTCTTACATACCTTGGAGTCTTAGGATGTTCTTGAACTCCTGGCTCTTGTGATCTCTCTTCTGAACTTTCACTAGTTTCTTCCTCTTGATTTTCTTGATTCACCAGAATGATTTGAACTTGATTTTGAGTCTGTACATTCTTTCCTGTTAGTGAACTATGATTCTAATCATTTGAATCATATCCATAGGTTCTGGATGGTCTAGCTATGTCTTCATCAACCTTGACATTTTCACTTTCAACTATTTTCCTCAATCTCTTGTTGTAGCACCAGTAGGCCTTGCTCTTCGTAGAATAACCAAGAAAAATTCCTTCATCACTCCTGGCATCAAACTTTCCTATCTCTTCATCTCTTCTGATATAGCATTTACTCCCAAAGATTTTGAAATATCTAACTATAGGCTTATGACCAGTCCATAGCTCAAAAGGGGTCTTACTAGTATTACCTTTGACTTGTACCCAATTGAGGATAGAAACAACAATACTTATAGCTTCTCTCTAATAGATATGAGGGACATTTCCTTCAAGCATCATAGTTCTAGCAGCATCTTGAGCTGTCCTGTTCTTCCTTTCCACAACTCCATTTTTCTGAGGGGTCCACGTGGCAGATAATTGTCTCTTTAGCCCATGCACTTCACAAAAAGAATTAAACTCATGAGAAGTGAATTCACCACCTCTATTTTATCTTAGAGATTTAATCTTCAGACCTGTTTTTGTCTCAACGATAGCCTTAAAGGTCTTGAACTTCTCCAAAGCTATAGATTTCTCCCTTAATAAAGTAACCCACATCAATCTAGAGTAATCATCAATAAGTAACATGAAGTACATGTCTCCTTGTAAACTTTTGATTCTTGAAGGACCACACAAATCAGTATGAACAAGCTTCGACACTTCTTTTGAACAATATTGTTTCCTCCAAAATGAAATTCTAGTTTGCTTCCCTAACTGACATTCCTTGCATATAGTATTAATAGGCTTTACCAACTTAGGAAGATCTCTCACTTCCTAAGTAGAACTTACCTTAACAATATTGTCAAAGTTTACATGACACATTCTCCTATGCCACAACCAACTTTCATCAACTTGAGCAATCAGACAACTTTTGCTAGCAACATTTAGGTGAAAGATGTTACCTTTTGTTTTTGTACTTGAAGCAATAACATTTCCAGAACTTCCCAATATTTTACACCTTTCATTCTTGAATTGAAGATTGTATCCCTTGTCAACCATTTGTCTGACACTTAAGAGGTTATGCTTCAAACCTTCCACATACAGAACATCATCGGTATTATTCTTACCATCAAGAGAAATGGATCCTCTACCATGGATACACCAGCTTTGTCATCACCAAATCTTACAACGCCACCATCATACTTTTCCAGGCTCACAAACTTTCTTTTATCACCTATCATGTGATGAGAGCATCCATTGTCAATCACCCATTCATCTTTCTCTTCAACTTTGGTTGCTAGAGCTTTCTCCACATTAGAGCAACTAACATATTCAATAGGGGCTGATTCAATTTCCTTAATAGAAATAAATACCCATTCATCTTCACTTCTATTTCCTTTATCATATTCATCATCTGTCACACCTTCATCAACAACATAATAGCACTTTCTTTGAAATCTAGGCTTGTTGTGTCTTGGATTAGGGACTCTTTTCAAAAACCTTGATGCAAAATGACCTATCTTATTGCAAGAAAAACATTTAATAGGAAAATTTACTTTATACTTACCTTCTCCTCTGGCTTCTCTCTTGACTATAAGTGCTTCAAGCTCCTCTAGCTTCTTCTCCTCTTCTTCAATCTCTCTCATTTCCTCCTCATACTTGAATACCTTTCTAGATGAACTTTCACCCGGATCATATCTCTATTTATCTCTCCTAGAGGTAGTAGCCTTGAATGTAGATTTTATCTTAGGAAGAGCATCACCAAACTCACTCAACTCAAAAGCAGTAAGCTTACCAATCAACATGTCTTTGGTTACATTTGTTACAGTTTGAAGCTCTTCAATAGTAGTAGCTTTGAATTTGTATGCAGTAGGCAAGGATCTAAGAACTTTAGCAACAATCTCTGATTCTTCCAACTGTCCAGCAGCACATCTAATACCACACACAAGTTCATTCACTCTTTGCATGAAAGTAGTAATGTTCTCATCATCGCCCATTCTCAACATTTCATATTTCCCTTTCAAACTTTGTAACTTAGCAATCTTCACATTAGCATCACCTTCATATAAAGTTTCCAACTTTTTCCAGATCTCATAAGCAGTCTTTAGATCCATAACATTTGTCATCTCAAAATCATTCAAAGCGCTCAACAATGCTTCCTTAGCCCTGATATTGTACTCAACATCCCTAATCTCAATAGTAGTAGTAGGACCATTCTAAGGAATAACTTACCTATTGCTTGTAATACTCCAGTAGGCTTCACCAATGCATCTCATATGGCACTCCATTTGAGTCTTCCACAAAGAATAATTTGTTCCATCAAATCTTGGACTATCCTTCTTGTATGTCACCATCCCGGATCACCTCAAGTTGTTAAACTTCTTCCAAGGAACCTGCTTTGATACCAATTGTTGGCAACACAAGGGCAAACAACTGAGAGGGGGGGTGAATCAATTGTCATAGAATTTCAAACTTATTAAACTTATTAGACTTATTCTCAGATTTGATCAATAACCATGAGAGCATAAATCAACAACACATCAGAAACACAAAACACCAAGATTTTTTACGTGGAAAACCTGTTAGGGGAAAAACCATGGTGGAGGTCAGTCCGCAAGATTATACCCTATTAAAAGTATAAAGAAATATGAATGGGGAATGCACATGCATTCAGGTGATCTACCTAGAGCTCATTGCTCAAATACAAAAGGCTTCCTACCCAAAGGAAGACACATTGTCTCACAAAAGATTGAATTACATCCACAAAATTTGAATAGAGAAAAATAGCATCTGCTAATGCTCGATTACAGTTTCGGTTAAGAAAATGAACACTTCTTCACTCTTCTTGACACTCTGCTTTTGCCTTTGAAAGATCTAAACAATATTCGCACATAGGACTCACACACTTCACACACACATGCCTTCAAATGATAAAGCAATCACTCTTATATATCTACAACAAGAAATTACATCACTACATGTCAACCTCAAGAAAATAATAAAATGAATACAAATTGTCAGCCCAAAACATTAAAGATTATTAATGTGAATCAACCAAGGTCGACCACAACATAGTGAAGACCCAAAATAAATTTCTTAAACATGAACCACCTTCAAAAATTAATCTTCAAGGATCCACAACATGCTTCAACACCTTGTTGGCCAAGAACATGAAAAACATGAACAGGCAAGAGAAAATCTTGAATCGTGAGCACAACGATCAATACGAACATGCAACAAAAATAAAGAATGATCTAGAAACATCCACAAACATAATGAATCACCAGAGAAGTATCCACAACAACTGAAATAACTAAAATCGCATCATCTTCATTTAGGAACACCAACTAAAACAACATAAAAACTATCAGAATACAAATCTTCATAACTCGATCAAATATTCACGTGGATCTGTGAAACTTAACATGGATAAACTAGATATACTCGACAAGAAACCTTTAATCCACAACCTCTGATCATCAACTTACTGAACTCATTGACATACTGAACTTCACTTCACCACTAACAACCTACAACTGATTTCGTTACAATTTTCTCAATATCCTTGACATATACAACCTCTAAGACATTAATTCCAATAGTGTTGACATCAATGACAACCACATATCAACAACACAACCACAACATCCAACAAGTCCTGCATAGTGTTAGTGTAACTTTCTGGTGTATTGAAAAAGATTAAGTCTAATAGTCCTAATGCTGAAAACAAAGTGTAAACTATGAAATCTCAAAAAAAAGTCTATGAAGGCGGAACCATCCTTGAAAACGGTGACAAAAATGTAGAGTCTAAACTAGTATATTGTAAACTTGGTAGAAACCACACAATTTAGAGGTATGAATAGCTAAATAGTCCACTCGAAATTGTAAAGACTTCATTAAATTGTCAACCAAGGTTTGTAAACTTGTGATGGATATCTAGGTTATCCTATTAAAGGTATTCTACTTGCTAGAAGATCAAAAAAACACATAATAGTGAAAAAAATAAACTAGCGCTAATGGCTACGAGTGCCTACAACATAACCTATAACAAAATTACTGCTATCAGAGAATTACTGAAACTAACCTAAACTATTCAAATCTAGTAACTAAACTTATCCTAACCTCTGGAGTATTATAGGTTAACTAAATGCATTCATGCTCATGAACATTCATTATTGATAATAAAAATATGAGAATCTATTCTAGCTTACATGCAATTTATGAAGTAATGATAAAGAAGAAAAACTTCTAAACAAAAATAAACAATTGCAAATGTAGTGAAGAACAATTACCTTGAGTGGCCTGCTCAAGTGGTTGTCTTCACTTAATTAAACCAAATCTAAATCTTTAGATTCTACGTATCTATACGAACTTTAACTTTATTCATTACATATCACAAAATATTCCTCACAGATTGTATTCAAGGAAATCATTTTTGAATAATCAACATGTCTATAGATAATAACTAAAAACTAAAAAGTAACTAATAACAAAATATGAAAAAATCAACTAATTTATCTAAGGACTCAACCACTGACTATATATAAGCATGGGGGAGTTTATTCTAGACACAACTCTTACCTGAAATCATTAACTACAACTCCCTAGATATCATAGTATGCATTTAAGATTGAATTATTCAAACTGCAACTGAAAATAAACAAGAGTTCTGATAAAATTTAAACTCTGCAAAATAGATCTACATGTAGAACACATAATCAATTATCTAGAATCTTACCAACAAAAGAATTCTTCTTCTTAGTGCCTTATTAACTGGCATAATGATGCATGAATAACACCATCAGGGGCCTCCACATGGTAATTATTACACTTAGCTTGATCTAACACTTCTCTTGTTTCATTGTCCAAGTCCTCCTTTTGCTGCAGGCTATAGTGTCTTCTCGGGCTGTAAGAGGTTAATCCACAAAACATATACACAAAGCTAACTACCATGATTAAATATAGAATTCCAACCACATTTCATACATACATATAAACCATGCAATGATACTATATCATAACTATATTTCCAATACTATAATCCAGGTCCAAGGTTGTATAATAAGCATGAAAATATAACATAGCATAGGAGTATTGTCTAAAAGGATTGTTTGATAATGTTTGGAAGCATGCATAAAAACAACAAAAAATGGGCTAATAAATGAACACATCAATGTGGACTCACCAAATGTCCCAACACTTATCTATAGAGTCCTAAATGTGTTTCACTTTTATAAGGGTAGTTATATTTTCACTCCTAGCTTCTCACCTCTAAATCTTTGCATTTATATGGAAGGACCTTTTATACATTTTATGTATATTGTTGATGCATATGATATTTTTCCTCATCTTGCATATTCTTATTTTTGGAAGTGTTTTTATATCTTGGAAGTGATCTTGGCTGGTCCAACATGGTATCAAAGCCTCCTTGCAAATCCCTTGCCATATTGGCTTGAAATTGTAAGAGTTGTGGACATCATATTTCAAACAAAGCATTGTAGCATAATTTTGATTCTTCCATTACATCCACAATGTTCATAAACCTAAAGGAGTACTTTTATTTTGTAAATTTCTATTTTCGTTTGCAATTATATTTCATATTTTTGTTTGTGGTTTATATTTTTCTACAGGTGAACAATTTTTTAGCACTTTAGAGCCAAATGGATAGTTTCATTATGTCTAAAGTGACCAAAAACCCTTAATATGACTATCAAAGCATCAAAATTGAAATAGTTACAATAGAGGTGAAAAATTAATGGTTGTACGATCTTATTATGTATTGTGTAAAAAAAAACTTAATTTTTACTTTTGTTTTGAAAAAATCAAAATCAAAATGTGTATTTGTATAATGCGACCCAACGCTTAATATTTTGGTTTTAAAAAAAATAAAGAATGTTGTTACGGGGGGGTTGTACCCCTATACCTTGCCATGACAAGGTGCCCTATGTTGGTCCAACAGTTGTTGTTGCACCAAAAGGTCGACCTGTTAATGCCCGATACAACTGCCATAGTTAATGGATCCACAAGAGGCAGTTAGTCCATGTCATGAATCCCAAGGGGAGCACTGACCTGCTGCCAACAATCTCCCCCTCAGCATTACCCAAGGGGATTTGAACCTGACACCTTTGGCTCTTATACCAATTGTTGGTCCCACGATTTTTGTTGCACCAAAAGGTCGACCTGTTAATGTCTGATACAACTTCCAGAGTTAATGAATCTATGGGAGGCGGTTAGTCCATGTCACGAATCCCAAGGGGAGCGCTGACCAACTGCCAACACCATATTGTGTGCTAATTATATAGGGGGGAAACCCCACACCTTTGTGCCTCCCTTTTCAATGAGGCAAAGGGAGCTTGGGCCTCATCCACCCATATGGGTGGCAAGAGTCATAGGCCCCTCTTTTAATTTTTTTTAAAATATTTTAATTAAAAAAATTTAATAATTTTTTTTTTTTAAATAATTATAATAATTTTTGTCCCACCACCACTCCAAGATGCCATCTTAGCTGGCGAAGCCACCCAACAGTCACTAGGCCGCCACCAGAGAGATAGCCCCTCACCATTGGTAGTTTCACTTTAGCATCTATCTTCAAATGGTGATATCTTGGCTATACAAAGGTCTTTCTCAATGCATTTATTTTGAAATAGGGTTAAATTTCATGATCTTCATAATGGTATAGATGATTTTCAGTTTGGGCTTTTGGTTTTTCCAAATTTCTATTTTCTTAGTATTGTTGTTGTGTAGTTCTCCTTTTGGTAAATTCAATGAATCGTATCTTGGGCATACAAACTCCTTTTTAAACATTTTTTTAAAGTGCATCTTTTTCATGTACATCATCATGGCACCATTAATTTTCTCTCTTTCTATTAGAGAATTACATTTTCAACATATGGTCATTTGTTGGACATTTATAAGAACTCTAACAACAACTATATTTGTAAATGCACTCATATAAAGTGTCAACTAACTTTTTGTTCCTTCGGTGGGAATTTTGCACATCTATTGTGTCTCTTTTGTATTTTCATTAAGTTATAAAGTTTCATGGGAGGTTGTGTAGTGTCTTATTTTTTGTCATCAAATCTTTGTCAAGTGAGTGTCCATCCACAACAACAATGGATCCTAGTGATTATGTTCTTATGTGAGTGTGTCTTAATTTTTTTACACCCTTTTTAGTGTTGCTTTTACATCATATGAGACCTATCATTACTTCTACATTCTTCTACACACCTATATGCCATATTTTAGTTGATCTACTCATATCTCTCCCATATCATCATTAAGGGGGGATGATCATCACATGGTTATGATAATGCTTCCTTGGTTTTAGTGGAGTAACCTTCTACATTTTTAGTTGATCATAATTTTTGAGATTCTAGAGTTATTTTCATCTTCAACTTCATAGATTTTTTTTCCTTTCTGTCATTTTTGTATTTGTGGTTGAGTAGTGTACTTGATGTCACTAATCCAATTTTTGCATCTCCTATCTCGATCTACAATCTTCATCATCATGTTCCTATCTTCATGGGATATCTTTGGGGAGGTCTTATTCTTCTTTTTCTCTCTTTTCGAGAAGAGTTCAGTTTCTACTAGGTTTTCTCCTTTTCTTTGTTATGAAATATTTATTTGTACATGAGTATCTTATCAAGTCTTGTTGTCAAGACTAACCTTTTTAGTGTTTAGCTTTCTCCCTAAGTATCGCTTAAGGGGGGCGTTAGTGTGAAATGATTTGTTACTTATCCAGTTAGTTTTTAGCCAATCTAGGAAGGTTCTATTCATACCACTCTTAAGATCACTTGTGAGACATCTCAATTTTTTTCTCACCTCATATGGACTCACAAAGTGTCTCAACACTTGTTCCATAGAGTCTTACATGTGTTTCAATTTTGGAGGGGTAGTCAAAAGTTTCACTCCTACCTTCTCACCTCCTCATCCTTTCCTTTATATACAAGGCTCTTTTGTATTTTTGTTAGAAATATGAAATAGATTGAATAACCCAAGGAAATTTTTAAGAGAAAATCAAAGTTACATAAACTAGAAAAACATAAGAATGCAAACCAGGACTCTGAGAGATTATGCAATGTTGATGTGAAAAAAATGCATTAAGAGCTTCTAAGATGAAAAGATACAACGCAAATATGCATGAATGGATGCAAGAGTATTGCAAGAGTGGATGAAAATACAAGCTAGGTAGTGAGTTTATATAGAATTTAGGAGAGGAGGTAGGTGGAAAATCCAACCAATAGGAATCAACCACAAAAAGTGGAGATGGACCACCAAGAGTGGAGGATGCCACCAAAAGTGGAAAGTGGTTCCACCCTTTAAGGAAGGGAACACCTCATCACGTATCTCCTAGTATTAAATAATAAACTCATTGTATTAGCCTAAGTAAGCTTAATTAAGTGTAGGAAAAACCTAGGACTAAGGGAAAATAAATTAACCCACTAGGAAAATAAAAAACCTACACCAACATTTTTTACATGTTGTTGATGCATATGATATTTTACTTCATCTTTCATATTATTTTTTGTGGTAGTTTTTTTTATCTTGAAAGTTATCTTGGTTGCTTCAACATGACAGACCCTCTCCTTGTAAATTCTCTTCTACCACATTTACTAGTGTAGCTATAATAGATATTTAAGAAATTTTGTAACATTTTAATCTATTATATTTTTTCATATGTAATAATGTTTTATCTATTATGGACAAATATTAATGAATTCAGATAGTGATTATTAACTATAACTATCCATTTTGCACAATATCTTTATTGCTCCTTATTATTTTTTTCTTGTAATGGTTAGATGTGCTACTTTGTTACTCAATAAGACACCAATAATTGAAGATCTCTATCCTCCATATTCATTAAATATTTTACCATTTTTATTAAAATAGAAGTAAAAAATTTTGTGTCCATGGTTTCAATGAGAAAGCCAAGAATAAATGTTAAAGTGGAATTTAAACTATCACATGTTAAGTGAATCATGTGAAGCATTGTATGTCTTGTTATATGTAACATGTATTGGATAAAAAATATATTTTATGGAATGTAAACTACTATCATCTTACACATATGATGCAAGGTACAAAATCGACTATAATAGGTCTGATGCAACCAACATTGTCTTAACTTAGTGACAAATTTTAGCGGTTAAAGGCATAATTTGGTATAGTTTTTTTGTAACTCACTAATCAATCATCCTTAACTAATATGTAAATTATTTTAGTGACATGTAAGAACACACTCCTAGGTTTCAGTTAAGCTTGAAGAGTAGGAAATTTTACCCACTCTTGTAGTTAACATTTAACCTTCCTAAATTTGTAAATGAGCTTATCTTTACCTCCTTGATGGAAAATCCATGGCCTTAAGGGTGAATAAAAGCTCTAATATTTTGGACCTATTGTTTTAGGACCTAACAAAACCATGTTTTTCAAAGTGTGTTCACTTTAAAATCAACAATGTCACACACACCATTAAAATCATACTGATGACACTTACCTTCCCAAAATTGTACATATATATCAATCGATTCCTCATTGCATAAAAATGATGGCTTACTTGTATCTTCAATAAGAGTTGTTGGAAAGAGACACTGCACAAGTCATCTGGTGTTGTCATTGATGGAAAACCTAGTCAGTGATTCAATCCGCACTTCAAAATTTGATTGTACCAGAAGTTAGATTGAAGTTTTGTGATTAACTATCAAAGTTAAAACAAAGCATCTGACAAAATTGTGTTCATCGATTCATATACAAATTTTTTGTTATCATTTTGTGTTGTGGATCTCAGGGAAGATATTTTGATGTATGAACTATGTTATCTTTGAATCTTAGAGCCTCGTATTGATTGGAGTGAAAGTTAGAAGATCCAGTTGATTGATTTTCTTTCTAATAGTGCAAGAAGGCCGACTAAGTGAATATAGCGCGTTGTGGATCTTCGAGGAGTAATTTTTTGGAGTGTTTTGTGTTCGAGCATATTGTTTTGGGTCCTCACTATGTTGTGGCCAACTTTGGTTGGTGCACATTGAAAATTATCTATAGATTGAGCTGACGACTTGTAATATTTTATGTTTTGTTGAAGCCGACATGTGGTTGATTAAATTTTTAGTTGCGGATATATATAAGTGATCATTTATATCATTTGGAGGTATGTACGAAGTGTGTTGATGTGTGTTGTGAAAGTCAGAAGGATTATAGAGCAATTATGCATAGTTTCACTTGTGCAGATATATATAAGCGATCATTTATATTGTTTGGAGGTATGTATGAAGTATGTTGATGTATGTTGCGAAAGTCAAAAGGATTGTAGAGCGATTATGCATAGTTTCACTTGTGCATAAAAGGATTTGTGATCCAAATTAAAGCAAACAGAGCAAAAGAGCAAAATTAGAAAGAAGGTCAAGAATGTGATTTATGTGCTTAATTAGAACTGTAATAAGGCATTAGTAGATGCTATTCTCTCAGTTCAAATCCTTAGGATGTAATCCAAATGTTTTGTAAGACAATGATTCTTCCTTTTGTATTTGAGTAGTGAGCTCTAGGCAGTGTGCCTGAATGCATGTGCATTCCTTTTGTAAACAATTATAATTGAGTATACTCATATTGTGGATTGACCTCCACCATGGTTTTTCCCCTAATAGGGTTTCCATGTAAAAAATCCTTGTGTTATGGTGTTGTGGTTGTTTTCTTTGTGTTCTTGCATCTTTCTTTTGATTCAATGCTATAAGTGGTTTAAAGATCAGGTTAATAAAGTTAAATTTTGTAAAACACTGATTCACCCCCCCCTCTCAGTGTTCCTTGATTCCAACAATTGGTATCAGAGCCTAGTTCCTCAAAATAAGTTTAAAATTTTGGGGAAGATCCAGGAAAGTGATTCAATGGATTCAAGCAGTCTTCAACAACAAATTTTGGTGGCACTAGATGATCTTGATCAGTCCAAATTTGAAGTCTGGGAATTGCAGGAAAGCCTCATGAATGCTGAGAAATGCATTCAGTCATTGAAAGATAAAATCAATGAGTCCAGGGAAAAGACAAAGGAACTTTGTGATCAGCTTAAGCAGAAAGAAATTAAGAGCATGGAAGGTGAACACCTGAGTCAAGCCTTGAAGGAAAAGATAGAAGAATGTGAAAAGCTTACCAGAGATAATCTTGTCTTGAAGCATGAGATGGAATCTATTGTGATGAGGATGACTAAGGAGATTGAAGACATAAGGAAGAATGAAGAGAATCTTGTTTAGTCCTTGAAAGAGAAATCTGAAGAATGCAGTCGAATTACTGATGGATTCAATTAGTTGGAGCTTGAATTGGAACAATCCAGAAATAATGAAGAAGAGCTTGAAAAGAAAATTGTAAATCTCAGAGATGAACTTGCTTCTACAAATGAATTCAAGGAGAAGTTCAATATTATCTCAACCAAGCTTGATGAACTTCTTAAAAATTAGAGGACTAGAAGTGACAAGCGAGGTCTTGGATATGAGAAAGGAGAAAGCTTCAGATCTTGACAAAGGAAATTCAAGCAAGGAAATCAGATGAACAAAGCTAGAAGGTATCCGGTAAGACAATCTAATGCTCAAAGGTTCAATGGTTATTGTTTTGTTTGCAATAAATTTGGTCATATGGCTGCTCAATGTAGAAGTAGAATGAATCCAAGTGGTCCATCATTCTCAGGTCAATGTTTCAATTGCAATAAGTATGGTCATAAGTCAGCTGAATGTAGAAATATGATGAACTTTTTCAATAGAGATGTTAGATGTTATACCTGCAATAGATTTGGCCATATTGCTAACCAGTGTAGATCAAGAGAAAATCAATGGAACAACTAGTCTGGACAAAGAAATGTGGTGTGCTACAATTGCAACAAATTCAGTCACATTGCTAGATTTTGTAGAAGTAGAAAGGGTCCGGTAAATCAAAGAAAAAACATGCAGAAGGATGAAAAGGGAAAATGAAAAGTTACTACAGATGAGATCAAGAAGCAAATGAAGAAGACATGGGTAAAGAAGAGTCCTTCTATTGCAAGAAATGAGCCAGCACCAGAATCTGGTATTGGAAATTCCTCCAGGAATTAGTTTATGGCCTTTGTCCTAGGGGGAGTTCTCAAGAAAATCATTTAACCCCCTTGTCGGTAGTTGGTACCGAAATGTGGTAGATAGCATTGATTGCGTTAGTGATGTGCAAATGTTTTGGGATCTCTTGTGAAGGAAACTTATGCAAAATTAAAGGTCCGCAAAAGAATTTTCTTTCACAGCCTATGAAAACAGGGTATCTGGAAGACCTAGGGAAAAGCATTTATTGTGATGAAAAAGTTAGGTGCGCGAATGATAAAAAGTCATTTATATCCCTCATTTGTCACATTGCATTTTGAGAAGAAGAAGTTTGGAAAGCTCTGAAGCGAACTTTGGTGAAGATTCAAGTCTAAAGGCGATTCAGCGATTAAACCCTAATCCGATGAAAGGTATTTATCTGTTAACTCATGAACTTAAAATTTTTGGAAATGGTTGCTCCGTTGGTTGTTGATATTAAGGATAGGCCCCATCCAAAATTCAAATGGTACCTGTTCAAATCCATCGAGACAGAACCATTAGGTGCATTTTCTTCTGTTTCGTATGGTGTTTTGCATATCAAAGATATTAGGGCATACATTCATGCAAATGTTGAAGAATTAGGAAGCTCCCAGTTGTTGAATTTGTACACCAATCACATTGTGGGAGAATATTTATGTGTAAAACCTGAATTCAAAACTCCAGAGGAGAAGAAGTTCACTCAGATTGTGAAATTTCCCATGTCTAAAGAAAATGAATGGGTTTGGTACATATTAAGTTGAGTGCATGTCGAGTTCATTTGGTTAAGTTAGCCTTTCAAGATTACAAAGGAAGCTATAAGGATTGTTACTGGTTTGAATTCATCTGATGGGTTGTCGACACTAAAATCCGTGAAGAACCAAATAGTCACATATGCAATCGGTTCAGTTTTTGACAAAAGAGCCATGACAATCAATGATATCATCGAAGTGGATGTTAGATTTGCCTCTCTGTTCATTGGTTACAAAATCTATCACTCCATCCGGGATAATTTTGTATCTGGTAAAGTAATCTATGCAGCATATCAAATGGTCAAAGAAAATGCAGAATATAACCTATGTGAGTTACTCTGAAGCCAGCTAATTGAGAATCTTGGAAAAATCAAGAAGGATAAGAATAATTCTTTCAAGTATGGTAATTTATGTTATGTCTATTCTTCTATTTCATGAATGAAGTTCCGGGAGTTGGAAAAGTGCATTGGCAAGGTGATAAATCAATAGCTGTTCAAATTAGAGATATCTTGTATGGAATTGGTGACAACAAAGCTAGAAAAACTACTATCTGGGGTTATTTCAAAAGTTTTCAGAATGAAATGCAAGCCAAAGAAAGGATTCCCACATCTATTGTGGAAAATTACAAGGACACAATTTGCTTCATGGTTGACATTGATCAGTGCTTGATGGAAGCTGCAAAACCTAGAACAGTGTGGATAATGCCTATGGGTTATGAGGTTAAGGAACACATTTTGAAGCTATATGCTCAACACTTGCTAAGTAAACCTTGGGATCTAATAGAAGAAAGGTTTGGTACCTTTGAGGAAAAGAATATGGAAGTTCATACACAATTGAAGAAGCCTATGATAATCCAGAAGGTAAGAAAAGAAGTGGAAGCTTTTGCAAAAAGCATGGGTATATCAGTTGAAGCTGTGAGAGAAGCTAGAAGGAAAAGAGATCAAGTTGAAGTAGGAGAGCCAACTAGAACTAAGTCTACTAGTCCGACAACATCCTCTTCTAGATTTAGATCCACAAGGAGCTCTGCTCTCTCATCCGGTCCTACAAAGAATTCAAGCCCTGTGAAAGCTCAAGCCAAGACATCTGGTAGAGAAGGAAAGACGAGGAAGGACAAGAGCACAAGAGTCTATGTTGTTGTTTCAAATGTTGAAGTAACTGAATCTGATGAAGAGGTAAGATAAATAAAGCATAAGGGCTCAAAAGCATCTAAAGTCTTTAAGGACAAGCCCTCCGATGAAGAGAAAGCAAAGAAAAAGATGAAAGCTGGAAAATCATGTATGTCTATAGAAGAAGTGGAAAAATCCCTGATTAAGGATGGTAATCTTAGACCACTTTGTGAATGGTATGACACCTGTGGTAGTGTCGATCAAAGAATTCTTACGGAATGATAGCAACATACATTTCGCTATTTTCCACGTTGAGCAATAGGAATGTTTGATCCTTATAGAATTGGATCAAGTTTTCTCGAAATCTTTCCGAGTTATTCTAGTTCGCTATTCTTTTTTTTTTTTTTAAGCTCAATGTATTTTTACAAAATGGTTATAGCTCGTTGATTTAATTTACATTAACCCTGGATTCTGCCCCTAATTGAAAAATAAATTGATTGGTCAAGCTCCATTATTAAACATATCTTTTTAAGGAGATAAATGTTGAGCTAAGAGCATCTTCGAGTCAAAATGGCGGATGTCATAATCCACAGAACTAATCATGTCGTTCAAGTCGCACGTTGCTTTCTACCACATCGTTTTAGACGAATTTTTATCATAAGATAGATCTCTTTATCTGATCCAAAATGGATATGTAATTATGAATAGTCATTAACTCAATTTCTACAATACATTTTTAGAATTATTTGTTCTAGTTAGCTAGGTATTCAACGCTTCTTTAGCTGCGTACATTACTTCGACAGTAATGGTTTCAATCCCCTTTTGTCGTGCAAATTTATCAGTATTTCTTTCTACCTTTTCTCTGGCAAAACGAGGAATTTTACTTAATTCTAGTTGACTTTCAGGATTCCAAACTAGGTCTATATCCGTAGACAATGATTTGGATATTATTTCTTTAGTATCATGACCACCAAAAATATCTAGAAGATGGTCCTCCATACCCAGAGCAAATGAGTTATAAATTAGATCAGCTATTTGATTAGTACCTTCGTAACCTAGAAAGGGTCGGTATCCCAAGGGAAAATTTTGTATATGAACTGGTGCAGAAATAACTCCACAAGGAATATCAAGACGTTTACCAATATGACGTTCCATTTGAGTACCAAATATTGCAGATGGTTCCATGTGAGCGATCATATCTCCTACCTCAGCATGATCATCTGTGATAAGTATTTCATCGCAGAAACCTTGGATTTGCTCTTTGAACCATTCCGCATCGTGTTTACAATAAGTACCTGCACAACTCACACGAATCCCCATCTCTCGAACAAGTATTTTAGTTATTGAAGCAGCATGAGTTGTATCACCAAAAACGACTGTTTCTTTGCCCGTTAAATTCTGACAATCAATAGATCTTGAAAACCAAGCAGCTTGGGAAACAAATCGAGTTTGTCCGTCGATATAAGGTTCATAATCCACTCTTTTACCCGATAAACTAAGAGCCAAGGTATTCACATTTTTTTGAATCTGGCGGATCCACTCCGCCATATCTACAGCTCCCATGGGGGCTGTAGATATGTAAGACATCCCATATTCTTTATTTAAATACATCGCTGTCATTAAACCCACTTCACGATAAGGAATTAAATTGAACCAAGCTTTTGGTAAATTTTGAAGATCTTCTACAGATCCTCCTTCAGGAATTATTTGATTAATTTCGATGTCCAGATCTCGTAATAAACGTCTTAACTCACGACAATCGTGTTGATTATGAAAACCCAATGTAAAAATTCCAATTATATTGACAGAAGGCGCATCGGTTAGAAATTGATCCCATTTTTCTTGATTATATTTGAATAATTTCAATATGACTCTCATTGAAATAATGTCTGAGCTACCTAAAGGTCTGTATGAAGTCTTAGAAATGAGGAGAGTGAATGCAAGAACTGACGAAGAGCAAATGAGAGAACAAATACTTGTTGATCTGTGTTCGGTGATGTTTATAGAAGAGATGAAGAAAATTCTAAATGATGCAAAAATGGATTTTAAGAGAAAGACAAGGGTGAATAAGCTGATGATTGTGCTAACTTAAGAAGTTGCAAAAGACACTGAGAAAATCCTTAAGGCAATTATGTTAAAGAACAGATACAATGTTGTTTCTGAAGAAGCTCATAGTGAAGATGCTCCATCTCGTCCGGTAAATGAAGAAGGAATTTGATGCTAAAATGTTCAATAGATTGAAGGGAATGATTACTAATGATAAATCTTCGTTAGCCACCTATGTAAAGAATATTCAAGGTGCTTTGTTTGAAGGTGGAAACATTTATAAGTCATGCTTATCATTGTCTAAGTTCACTGAGGACACTGAAAAGAAAATGAAGGAATATGAGAAATAGTTAGCACATATCTCTCAAGCATTTGATCCTCTAACCATTTATGTTGGTAAGCAAGAAGGTCAAGTCATATCCCTGCTTTACAAAATCAAAAGTTTGAAGTATGAAGAAGGAAAAATTGTTGAAAGGGTTTGTGAGCTTCGAGGACTAATTGGTCCTAAGATGGAGACAATGCTTAGTGCATTGAAGGAAGCACAAGATGCTATGGCTGTCAGTGATCCAAAAAACCTTGAGTCAACAGAGATTCAATCTTACTTATTTTGTGGTCACATGACTATTTTGGAGAGTCTCAAAAAGAGTTGGGACACTAGTTTGAGCTTGTTGAAGCATGTTTGTACATATGCAGTTTGGTCATAGCAATTTTGTTTTATTTTTGGTATGCATATTTCCCGCCTTTGCCATTGATGTCAAAGGGGGAGTGGGACAGTGAAAATTTTCTTAATCATCTCAAAGGGAGTTGTGTTTTTGAAGTTTTGGGGTTGGCAGTGTATTCATGTTGGTATTGATCCGACACTTAGTCATTTTTCACTAAGTGTTGCCATCAATGCCAAAGGGGGAGATTGTTGGAAAGAGACACTGCACAAGTCATCTAGTGTTGGCATTGATGGCAACCCTAGTCAATGATTGGATCTGCACGTCAGCATTTGATCGTACCAAAATTTAGATTGAAGTTTTGTGATTAACTATCAAAGTTAGAACAAAGCATCCAACAAAATTGTGTTCATCAATTCATATGCAAATTTTGTGTTATGGATCTCAGGGAAGATATTTTGATGTATGAACTATGCTATCTTTGAATCTTAGAGCCTCACATTGAATGGAGTGAAAGCTAGAAGATCCGGTTGATTTATTTTCTATCTAACAATGCAAGAAGGTCGACTAAGTGAATATAGCGTGTTGTGGATCTTCGAGGAGTAATTGTTTGGAGTGTTTTGTGTTCAAGCATATTATTTTGGGTCCTCACTATGTTGTGGCCGACTTTGGTTGGTGCGCATTGAAAATTATCTATAGATTGAGCCGATGACTTGTAAATATTTTATGTTTTGTTGAAGCTGACATGTGGTTGATTAAATCTTTAGTTGCGGGTATATATAAGTTGATCATTTATATCATTTGGAGGTATGTACGAAGTGTGTTGATGTATGTTGTGAAATTCAGAAGGATTGTAGAGCGATTATGCATAGTTTCACTTGTGCATAAAAGGATTCGTGATCCGAATTAAAGCAGACAAAGTAGAAGAGTAGAATCAAATAGAAGGTCAAGAATGCGATTGATGTGCTTAACCAGAACTGTAATAAGGAATTAGTAGATGCTATTCTCTCAGTTCAAATCTTCTAGATGTAATCAAAATGTTTTGTAAGACAAGTCTTCCTTTTGTATCTAAGTAGTGAGCTCTAGGTAGTGTGCCTGAATGATTGTGCATTCCTTTTGTAAACACTTATATTTGAGTATACTTATATTCTAGATTGACCTCCACTGTGGTTTTTCCCCTAACAAAGTTTCCACGTAAAAAATCCTTGTGTTATGATGTTGTGGTTGATTGCTTTGTGTTCTTGCATCTTTATTTTGATTCAATGCTATAAGTGGTTTAAAGATCGGGTTAATAAAGTTAAATTTTGCAGAACACTGATTCACCCCCCTCTCAGTGTTCCTTGATTCCAACAAGAGTAGGATGTGACTTTATTTGTGATGTTATTTTCCTCTTCAATGTGTATGCACTCATCTTCCCTCTGTGTGTTGACCTCTTCGCAGGACAAGTCTATTTGATCATATAAGAAGGTCAAATCATATGTATCATGAATACTAGACATGACTTGACTATAAGAAGGAAAATATGGTTCCTTTGTTATATCATTTCCTATACATTTCATTTCCAATGGCAAGGGCTAAACTAATTTAGGTTCATCAATCAAAATTTCATGTTCATGAGTTGATAGCATCTTTTTCTTCTTCAATACCCACTACTACATTGTATCATTTCTATTCTATCACCTTCTTCATAAAATTATTTTCCCTCTTAACTTCAACCCTTTGATCTTCCTTTTTATTGTTCATGCTCCTTTCATTTGATCTAGTAGTATTAGCACCACGTTGTGTAGGCACTTGTATTTCCCTTTATTGAAATCCATCTTGGACATGCACATGTTGCATTTGTATAGGTTGTATGCATCTTTATGGTGGTTTAGAACTATGGGTTTGTTGTATGAATTCACATGGATGTTGCATGCCATGAGTGAGTAACTCATACCTTTTTGTATCAAAATTATGTTCATTTTAAAATTTTGAACCAACTGCATCATAATCATTGTATACATCTTGTTACACCTTGTTGCACGCATTTACATATTTACTATGATAGGTTAAAAATTTGAATAAATGAATGTGCTTGTATTTCTGATTAAGAAACATGCATGTTTGCACTTTGATTATATATATTATTTAAAAAATGATGAAAAAAGTTAAATTGATTTGATGATTATGATTAAATGTTATGAACGTTGATTCAATTTGGTATTCTGATTATGAAAAGAATATATATGCAAATGATCACTTTGATGAACAAGTAAATACCATTGCAATGTTCTAAGTTGAATGCAGATACATGGATCAAGCCTCCGGAAGGAGGGTAAGTATCACTTAGGAGAAGTGATTGGTCGGTTAACCCTTAAATGAAGCCTAATTGAGCTTTTTCACACACACACATATAGATTGGTCCAGTTGAGTAGTAGTTTGAGAAATTGGTAAGTCATCTCTTAGTGTTATTTGTGTTTGAATTGTGGTTCTATGGAGAATGTTCTTATTTGTGATATTGTTGAGTCTCCTTTGTACATGTGAGTTCTTTCTTATATGTTCTTTGCTCAAATCGAGAAGATATATATACATGGTATGTATATATGTATACATGTACATGTCAATGTTAAACCCATACATGTGAGTTAATACATACATGAGTATACATAGGTAGACGTACCAACACATGCTCATGGATGGATTGCTCATGAGCATGAGAATATAGAATGGATAATAAGACATGTATATATATATATATCGTATGTATATATATTTATTGATGAGTTGTAAATATGTACTATTATTTGTATAAGCGAATGTATATATAGACATATGCATATATACATATATACACACATATTGAGTATATAGATGTGTATGTATATGCATTTGAAATACTGAATGATATATATTTAATATTGTGAACGTTGTCCATATATATATATTGATATTTATAAAGCGTTATGTTTAAAACAAAGCATTGTATGTAACTTAAGCATTGTTGATATTATGAAATAAAACACATATTATACAATGCACACTGTGTATAAATGAATATGTAACATATTACATGCATCTTATGTAGCACCATAGTTATTAAATATGAGTCAACCAACCTGCTAATACAACACATGGTGTATGAAGACTCAGTCAAAAGTTTTATGAGATATTTGAAGGGAATTTAGTTGTTGGCTTAGTCTAAACACAACAACACCAAAATGCATGATGGAAGAAATAGGTGGCAGCAAAATATGAAAATTGTATTGTGACTAGAAGTCTAAATTGCTATATATTGTCCAACGATGGTAGACCAAGTAAAAGGTAGAATAAGTCATGTTTAAGTTGGCATATTTGGAGTCGACTTGTTTGTCTTTCACCTTGCATTTCTGAGATGAATTCTTGTTGTCTCTATTTTAGTCGATTTGTTATTCTATTTTGATGAGTATTGTTTTAAAATGCTACCACCAATTGGATTAAGTTGTTGAGTCGAACCTTATAGTTGAGAAGTGTCAATAAACATAGCTTGAGTATAGGCATATAAGTCTCATAATTCTGTATAAATAGGGGTGAAGATCACTTCATTGTGACACATTATTATTCAAATGTATTATGTTGTTTTTAGTCTGAGATATTCTTGAGTGAGCTAAGAGTTATTTGAAAGGAGAGTTTAGTGAGAATTTTTCTATGTGGATTGGGTGAATTACTGGGGATTCTTGGAGCGGATTGAGCTTGCAAGTTAATTTCTTTCATTTGGGAATTAGCGTTTTATAGGCATGTTCTTCCGTCCTTTTATACTATTTATGTTTTTGAAAAGATAGAATGTTGAGGTTGTCTTGCATATTGATATGCATTAATTTGATAGGTTAGGGAAAGATTATGTTTGAAAGAATCTTAAACTACTTAATTCTTATGAACCTTGTTTGAGTGTTTGTACATACTCCCTATTAAGGAGTGGATGCATTTGTTAGTATTATATACTAGGGAAGAGAAAGCTTAAAATAGCTTATGAAGTATTTATTTTCAATTTATTTGAGTAATCCAAACTATATAGTGGGTGAAGAGATGAATTTTTATATGAAACTTTGGCCAAAGTAGTGTAGGTATCCACTATTTACACTATCAAGGTTCACTGTGTCTAGTATAGACATTCTAGTTCGAGATTCTCATACTTGTAGGTGTAGCTATCGTATGATTAGGTTCTGGATTGTAGGGCATAACACTAAGCTCAGTAATTCTATTTGTTATGGTATTTTACCAACCAATCTCTTCATCGAAGGGTAGGGCCATCTTGCCATATGTGGCAGATGTGTGGGGGACCGCATTTGAGTCCGTGGTTGGCAGAAAAGCGCTTGAGTGATGCTTCTCCTCATCAGTTAGTGAACGAGATTCATAGGGAATTTCCTGGATCATTTGTTACTAGTGTTAATGAAGCTCAAGGAGCTATGTATGTTTTCTCATATTCATTTATGTGGAAATTGTAATGCAAGATATGTTATCTTGAGATTTTAAATATATTGGAAGAATTGTAATATTCAATTATAATGCAAATGGAAAGTTTGGGATATGTTCTATTATATATGTGCATTTAGTCTTTTAAATAGAAGAAATTTTTTATTGCTATGAGTTTTGAACATAGTTATTTACTTGAGGTTAAAATTTAGTGAATTTACTTTCGTTAAACAATCAACATGTTACATGTGGTATTAGAGCCAGGTTTAGCTCTGGAACCTATATACTTTCCATACTTTCCATCCAACATTGAATGAGACTAATGTTTGGAACTTCTTATGCTAGGATGGTGCATCTCAGGTTAACTACAAGAAATTCAATAATCGAGAATGAGCACTACCTGAGGGCAAAGAAGGAAAAAGAGGCCATTGTTCTTATGATAGAGGGAACCAACTATGAAAATGCTTTCTGGTTAAGTGATATTGAGACAATCAGTCACTCTCTCTCTTGAATTAGTCAAGTGAAGAGAAGGATGTGGAAGGAATCCAACTTCAACTATTTACCTCCAGTCTCACCAGCAAATTCTATATCCTTGTCACTTTCCAAGGATATGCCCTTGGAATGTAGCGTCAATCCAACATTAATATTTAGGGACCCTTGAGTTCTTCCTTTGCCGAAA